>CAJQZJ010009351.1:2569238-2581360 GCA_907164525.1 Lophiomys imhausi | reverse complement strand
TCCTTCCTTCCTTCCTTCCTTCCTTCCTTCCTTCCTTCCTTCCTTCCTTCCCTCCCTCCCTCCCTCCCTCCCTCCCTCCCTCCCTCCCTTCCTTCCTTCCCTCCCTCCCTCCCTCCCTCCTTTCCTTCCTTCCTTCCTTTCTTAATCCAGTGTTTTGTAGTTCTGGGCATCAGCATCAGGACGCCAAATGTGGTACACAAGTACCCTCCTGATTAAGTACTCTCCAACCATACACTGTCTTCTGAATCATAATTAATTGTAAGGCCTATTTATTACTCTCTTTCTTTGTTATCATGTGGGAAAATGTCATGAGTTGAGTTTTAAGCATGTTTTATTAAATATTTTCCTTAATTTACATATAATACAGTGGCTCCAGATTTTTTCCATTATACCTTTCTTAAAGATGCTATAAAACTATAGAAAATGCAATATAAAACTAAAGAAAAATCAAGAATAAAGCAGTGAACATTTATTCCGTAACTGTATCAACCCTCTGACAATTCCATCATTATGGTTTCTTTGTTTGCTCTTTTTCTAATGTGCTAGGAATAATTAATGAACAAAGATGCCCTAAGTCCTCAGGTGATAAAATAGAACAGATAATCACTAAGATGCCACATGTGTTTTAGTTTGTAAAAGGGTCCAATGGCACCATTTAGTAATGCTAAAACAAAAATAGTTTTTTCCTGTCTGAAATAAATTCTACTTCTTTGGAAGATTATACAGAAAGATAAAATGTGTGAAATACAGTTAAAACATCTCAACCACAACAAAAACCCTCCAAAATTAATATATGGTCCAAAGGTCCCAACTATACAGTGAGGGTTCAAGGTACCTCCCCATCATTAAGGCACTATGTTATTGTCATTATTCTGAAGGGGAGGCTTTCTGGATCCCCCTAACAGTTTCATAATATTATTATATTCCATTTCATGGCACTAAGCACAGCTCTACTTTGACATTTATTGGTCTGAATAGTAAGAAATCAATGTTCATTCTCCCAAAACTGAGGACTGTGAAACAGGAGCGATTATTTTCATTTCCAGGATATTCTCTGTACTAGAAATCAAGGATGGTACACACTGTAAGTACTCACCATGGACCACAGAGAAATGAATTCAAATTTACCTGTTTTTACCCAGCCAATATAGATAAAAATTGTACAACGGGCACACTGCTGAATCCTCACTGTTCCTATGAGGTTATATATTTTCATTCTTCTCCCATTTTACTCCACTTTATGAGAGCCTGGATAATTGTAAAGGACACATTTACTGAGTACCTCCTGGGGACAGCTGGTTCCTATTTTAATTCTCAAAAATTTGAAAAATGAAAAACGATTATTACTAGTCTCATTTTACAGAGGGGAGGCTGGAACTTGGAAAGTTAATAACTTGTTCAAGGACAAGGACATAGAATCAATACACAGAAGGAGATTTAAATTCATGCCTGAACTGACTCTACCCAGTGTTCTTTCTATCCCATCCACCGAAAGGCATCAGGAAGGCAAGCATGCTCTATTTCTGTTACAACTATCCAGAACAAGGAGTTTCTTGGTTACTAAATGGCACTATCAAAAGAGCTAGGATGAATTATTTGTTTTTATTTTTTTAAAGCTGTACTCTCCTTGCTTTACATATGGAATCTTAAGAGTAGAGTACTTGTCATTCAGGTGCTGTTACACATTTCCATTTTCCTTGGAAACAGAAAGTTGGCTTCAGTATAATAACAGGTATGCCACTGATATTACACATTTTCAAATATCTTTTCCTTAAAAATTTAGTAAGAAAGCCTCCCACTTACTTCATACACATTTCAAAATACGTTTTTATTGCATATCAGAATGTTTATTTCCACACAATACAAACACATCAAAGAAGCTGTTTAAACCTGTCCTCTATGTACACACTTATATAGTCTTCTAACTTATAATGGCTTCCTCCTTAGAACTTACTTCAGCTCATACATTGCTGTTAGAGACTTTGTACCCTCTGTTGCATTTCAAAATGCAAGAGCAAAGTCATGAGGTGGAATCAATAGCTATAAAAAGGTTGAAATGACATTAAATGAGAAATAACTTGATGTTGGGAGAAATTGAGAAAAAACTGAATGTCACAAATCCAACCCCTCTACATACTTTCTTTTATGTAGAAGTATTTATCATGCCACATGACAGCTCCTGCAGAGCCAAGAAAAGTGCTATCCTGATTGTTTTGCTTCAACCCAACAGTAGCTGCATCAGTGGTATCAGTAGAGAAGGAGAAGATCCAACATGAGCACATGCAGGCCCATGTACCGTAAACATCCCCACCCCAAATTCCTACTTTCTGGATACAGAAAACTGCTATAATTTGGCCATACTTAATTATATCTCACATAAAGCTGACCCAAGTAGCAGCTAACCCTGCCTCCCAATCCATCCCCACTGATTCACATACACATAGGCGCACACACACACACACACACACACACACACACACACACACACACACACCGCACTTGGTGGGTGGTGTAGGGCAAGGCATGACTGGGAGGGAGAAAGGGAAGGAGTAAGGGAGGGAGCCAGAGCCATAATATCCTGCTTATACTTCCAGGTCAATTTGTAATTCTCACTCATCATACAGGCGTGGGAATCAGTGCTTGGCATTCCAGAACAGACAGACTTTAAGGTAAAAATATCTTTGATAAAGGGCAAGACATTTGTGAAACCAGATCGCTTGCTCTAAGGCTTTCCATGCACTGATAAAACCAAACTTTTGCAGGGCCTAAGTATTGTGGATTCTGGTGTGCCTGTGCTGCTCTGTCTTCTACCCATCCACATCACTTCATCCCCACAACTTACAGAGTGGTACTCAGGCTCCCGTTCCAATATTCCTGTTTCCCAGAGCACTTTCACTGGATGTGCCTTCTACCTGGAGTGCCCCCTATATTACCATATGGTATGCTTTTTATGTCCTTTTTGTTTTTCATGTATCTCCTTTTAGATAAAGCCTATACTGACATCATCTTTAACCATTCCCTCACCAAATTCCCGTGTCCTGCCCTACTCCTCCAGCCCATGCACTTTTTGCACAGTTGCTGTATTATCAACTTTTTTGTTTCTCCTACCAGATCGTACAATCCATAAAGCTAGGAGAAACTGCCTGCTTTGTTCCTTGATCGCCCATAAACACTTGGTGAATGAATGAAATCTGAACTTCATTATACTTTTAAATTTCCCCTGCTGGCTCTAAAAGTAAAACCACATCTTACTCTTTTACCATTTTGGCATCAATAAATCAAAAACCACTACTTAAAGTGACCCAGAAAACTTGTAGCCAACAAATTAGATTGTTCACTGGATATTAAAATAATTTGTTTTATGAATTTATTTCTATTCATCTCTTTGTAAAAAGAATCCGAGGTCTCTTAATGTTAAGGAATTTCCTCTTACATATTTAAGAATTTACTGTCAGATTTATATGAAGAAACCTAATAGGGACAAGATAATCCCAAATTATTTTCAAAAAGCAAGTAAATAATCATCGTTAATGCTGTTCTGACTAGTTTTACGACAACTTGATACAAGATAAGAGTCATTTTGGAAGAGGGAACCTCAGTTGAGAAAATTTCCTAGCAGAATGTGGGCAAGACTTGTGAACATTTTCTGATTGGTTGATATTGGAGTACCAGCTCACGGTAGGCAGTGCTATTCTTTGAACCATGGTCCTACCATAATGGTGGCTCTCAACCTTCCTAATGCTGCAACCGTTCAATGCAGTTCCTCATGTTGTTCTGACCCCAATCATAAAAACTATTTTTGTTGCTACTTCATAACTAATTTTGCTACTTTGATGAATCGTGATGTAAATATTTTTGGAGACAAGTTTGCCAAAAGGGTTGCGACCCATAGATTTAGAATTGCAGTGCTACAAGAAAGCAGGCTCAGCAAGCCATGAAAGGCAAGCCAGCAAGCAAAGTTCCTCTGTGGCCTCTGCTTCAATTTCTTGCCTCCAGGTTCCTGCCTTGGTTCCCTGCCCCAGTTTCCTTCACTGACAGACTGCTGGGTGAACCTATAAGCTGAAATAAACTATTTTCTCCCTAAGTTGTTTTTGATCATGGTGCTCTATCACAGCAATAGAAACTTTAAATAAAGCAAATGCCAACACTTACATATACAATTTAGTATGTTCATTTCTAAGACAGGTATTGTCATTCTGGTAATGGCAATGGTTGCCAAACTTACGGCTATCCCTAGTCCCCAAGATACATTAACTAACTGTCCAAAGAAGAAATTATTTGACAAAAATGTGAACTCCCTAAGTTATAAAAAAAAAACAAGTTTAAAATATAAAAATTGCTTAATCACCAAATTCCTTTGATAACATGGGATTTTGTACTAATAAACACATGCACTTCAGGATTACCAGGTCTAATCTAGGCCACTGATTACATACACAGCTTGAGAAAGAACTCTTCTTGAAACAGAACCAGACCTGTGAAGCTTTGCACTATTCTTCTGCCTGGGCTAATTTTAGATGATTTCCTGACCACTGAAGGGTCTGTGCTATGCCAGGTTTCCCCAGCTCAGGCAATAGATTTATTTCTCTCTCTGGCTGCAAGTCAGATTATCTCATGAATGAACTGTTATTAAGAGGCTCTGGCCTAACTGAATGTGCATTTTGTCCCTCATGTTCATGCTCTGTATATCAAGATTTTATACAGTTATTGAGAGTCTAGAGAGACTTACCAAGATGCAGAAGAGCCTGTGATGATCAGACTACAGTTGAAGCAGAACAGTTCAAAATATCAGAATAATTTCAAATACTTAATTTTTTTTTAAATACATCTTTGGTGTTAGAAGTGTTCCCACACTATGGCATACACACAGAGGTTAAGAGAACAACTATAAGGTGTTGGCTCTTTCCTTCTACTATGTAGGACCCAGGAATAGAACTAAGGATGTCAGGCTTGACAAGAAGTGCCTCTGCCTGCTAAGCCACCTTATCTCTCCAAATCTTTCATACTTGGATGGTACCTTTTGAACACTTTTTTTTTTTAAGGTATACTATCTGGCTTCAACTTTGGAGCGTAGAGTTCTACAAAAACAAAAGCAATCAATTGTTTCTTTATATTTTTATTTAGTGTGTATTTCTTTATATTGTTAATTAGTGTGTATTTACTTGTATTTTATTTAATTGGTGTGTTTATATTTTTATTTGTGCATGTGTGTGCATACACACACACACATGAAAGTTCTCAGAAGGCCAAAATAGGGGATCAGATACCCTGAAGCTGGAGTTACAGGTGGTTATAAGACACTTGATGTGAGTAATGGGAACCAAACACAGAATCAGCAAAGGCTGTAAATGCTGCTGACTGCTGAGCTAGGCCATTTCTTTATTACAGGCAAACAAAATATAATTCATTGGTTAAATGATTATACCTTATTCTACAGATATCTTGAGGTTTTTGAAGACCACCTATCAATCTCCATATATTTGGATAAGCAAATGTTGCTTGTCTCTTAGCAACCTGATTTCTGACTAACTTAGAAAAGATCTGCGATACACTACTAGTATCTAACAAAATGACATGTTTGAATGACTATTAGTTTCCATTTCTTAATTATCCTAAACAGTATATGACAGTTGCTAAGATAAGGTCAAAACTCTAAGAATTTTTGATATTGAGACATGTCAGCTCCTGACAGCACCCCCTGTTCTACTCTAAGTAGATAATGAGCATCAAAGAATCTCCATTTGGAGATAGCTACATTAATGGCAAGCTTGTCACTGGGCAAGAGAAATCCTTTGTTTCAACTGTAGACAGAATACTGTCTGTAAAGGACAACACTTGGAAGCAGGTAAATTGACAGCCTAGCTCTGTCAAGACAGAGTAGGCAAGTCCTTCGTAATTCCTGCTTTACAATTAATGTCTGTCAGAGATACTGGGCCAAAAGGCTGAAGATAGATGCTCCAATGTGACAGAGAGAAATTGGGGACTGTCCAGGCAGCCAGTTCTCTGTCATTTCTTACTTTTGGAAGCTGCTTGCTCTACGTTTCCTGTTTATTCAGATATATTTATCCTTAGGTCTCTGATGTGGTTGAAGACTAGATAGTTATAGTCTCACAGTTAAGTTTTAAGTTGTTTAGGGATTAAAAGGATGTTATAGGTCTAAGAAGATGTTTTTAAGCTGGTAATACAAGTTAGGATGGAAATTGAGTTAGGTATAGAACTTTAAACTCATTGAGATAGATAGATAATAATTATTATTATCAGTTGCCAAAAATGTATGAACTGAACATTAGGTATGTGTTATACCTTACAATTTTCATAACTGTTGCCTAATTGTTCTTAATATTTTGCATTATATTTATTATTATAAGAAAAAGAACCTTTTATTGGACTAAAAGAAGGAGCTGTTGAGGAGAAAAGATACACCTTAAATTAAAAAAAATTGATTGAGATGTAACTTGAAGAAATAAATGTTGGAAAAAAGTTTTGTGCAAGGTGATAAATATGGGTCTACTTGCATTCTTTTATGTGTTGACATCCAGTTAGACCAGCACCATTTGTTGAAGATGCTGTCCTTTTTCCATTGTATGGTTTTGGCTTCTTTGTCAAAAATTAAGTGACCATAGGTGTATGTGTGTTCATTTATGGGTCTTTAATTTGATTCTATTGATCAATTGGTCCGTTTCTATATCAATACCATGCTGTTTTTATTACTGTTGCTCTGTAGTATACCTTGAAATCTGGGTATACTTCAGATGTTTTTTATTGTACAGGATTGATTTAGTTATTCTGGGTTTTTTGTTATTCCATATGAAATTGACAATTGTTTTTTTCCAGGTCTGTAAACAATTGTGTTGGTATTTTGATAGGAATTGCATTGAATCTGTATATTGCTTTTGGTAGGATGGCCATTTTTATTATGTTAATCCTACTGATTCATGAGCATGGGAGATCTTTCCATCTTCTGATGTCCTCTTCAATTTCTTTCTTCAAGGACTTGAAGTTCTTGTTGTCCAGATCTTTCACTTGCTTGGTTAGAATTAACCCCAGGCATTTTAGATTGTTTGTGGCTATTGTGAAGGGTGTTATGACTATACCACACTTATTGTGAGGGGCATGATGGTGGGACTGACCTTGGCAAATAGTGATTCGATCCAAATAAAGAATGTGGTTGAGAAGAAACAAGATCCAAAAGTCTAAAAGAAAAAAAAAAGGTGAGGCCCTGTGAGCTGATTAGAAAATTCAGCCTGTACCCACAAATTATCTTAAATCTGCCAAAGAAAATGAGATGATTTTGTTAGTGGTACATTTAGATTTAAAGAAAACTAAAATATCTCTCACCAAAACTAAAATAAAACTCTAGGATGATACCCTGATGAAGTTTTTTTTCCAGAAGGAGCAGACAGTCAGACCTGACACATACAGACACATATAGACACAAACATTATTTTAGAGCAAATTTATCAGTGTTCAGCCTTTGTGGTAATATAACTGAGTGACTACAACTCCACTGATAAACACAGCTCTGAAGGAGCTATGGAACATTAGATTATGTATACAGAGTGCAGAAAGTACACATACTTTCCTCCTCTTCTTGCCTAAGGTATAAAACAACGCTCAAAATATTGAGGCTCTACTTTAAGAGACTATGACTTAGCTGGTCAG
Source organism: Lophiomys imhausi (assembly GCA_907164525.1). Classification (NCBI taxonomy): domain Eukaryota; kingdom Metazoa; phylum Chordata; class Mammalia; order Rodentia; family Muridae; genus Lophiomys; species Lophiomys imhausi. The sequence goes on along the minus strand of CAJQZJ010009351.1, from coordinate 2,573,698 downwards.
AAAAATATCCAAGTATCAGTGTTTTAAAAATATTACTTAGGTGAAGTTCATATATATACAAAAATGACAACCACCAATACATCAGTGCAACACCGATTATGTGTTTTTCTTGTTTTAAATAAGGTCTCACTATATAGCCTTGGCTGGCTTGGAACTCACTATATGGGCAATTTAGACCATTGCCTGAACATTCTCAGATTGCAGCAATTGTAGATCATTGCTGGCATGAACTCAAAGAAATACTCTTGCCTCTGTTTCTGTTTCATGTGTACTGGGATTATAGGCATGTGTATATCTACACTTAACTCTTAAATATACAATAGTCTCTCACATATACTGATAAGCTAGAAAACTTTTAATTTGAAGATATCTGCCATATTGGTGTGACATTTCAGAAGAGTCTGATATTCACAGTTAAAATATAAAAGAATATTCTAATTATGATTTATTTATTATCAAATGAAGAAATAATTGATGTTTTTTATTATTTTCATGTAAAATTTGTGGTCCCAAATTACTCTTAAAAAGAACATGATGTCTATTTGAAGTAAAAGCAGATAATTAAAATACTACAGCTTCAATAATAACTTTTTAATGTTTATATGCTATTTTTATTTAAAAAAATTAAATGTTTATTTATTACTTCAGGTTACATCTCCATCACAGTGCCCTCTTCCCACCCCTCCCAGTCCCGCCCTCCCACCCTCTACCCCCTCTCCCTTCCATCCCACTCCTCTGGAGTGGAGTGTCCCTACATATCAGTCCCCCACCCCAGTTCAGCAGTCATATGAGGGCCAAGAGCCTCCTCATACACTGGGGACCTACAAGGCAGCACCATAATCACAAGTACTATCGCAGCTGCTTACCCATTTCAAATCAGTATCTCTCATTTATTGATTTCAAAGCACTTCACGGATTTCAGTTAAGGAGTAAATATTCAACAGGCTTCCACCTCCTTTCATGTAGTATGCACATTTCTAAACATTCCTCCTCAAAAGTGCATCAGAGAAGGATGACCCTGAATTGTTAACAGTGGCAGCAGAGTGCAGTTAAAAGCTGCAGCGCTGAGAGAAGCCATAATAGACAAGAACATCAGTAACACTAGGAAACTGTACCACAGAAAATACTTCCCATAAGCAAAGTAGCCTTTTCTATAACAGTTATATCATAGGGATAGAATGTGGCCCACAGCTACCTTAGTCTTCAGGACGTACAAAAGGCTTTTGTGCAGGAAAAGAAGCATCCACAGCTGCCCTCCAGTAGCAGGTGTCTGAACGATGCTTACTTAGCATCTACAGGGTAAATTAAAATGCAAGGCATACGCCATGTCATCTCAGACAGGAGAACAAAATAAATTCTGCAGTCCCTCTAAGGACAGAGGGCTGTGCAGCAACATGATCAAACAAACTGAGCTCTGCCTTCAAAGGCCGTGCGCTGTGCTCTCTGGCACTCAGGTGAGGTTCACAGCGCTAGTTAAGACCTTCTTTACATTTCTCTTTTCTTCCTTTTTGCTCTGAGGTCTGGCCTCTTAATTTCAAAGATCAGCATTTCAGACAAGCCTGTGTATTAAATGAATCCAAGAAAGAAAACTATGGGACAGCTCACCACTTTTAAGTATCTACTCTGTGACAGACCAGCATCTTAAGGTTGAAACCTATACCAAATTTGATCAACTTTAGTAATTTAAATTTTAAAGTGCTAGGTCATTATTCAGGCACACTGTCAGAAGGTGGAAACTTATGTTTGAGATTTCTGATAGCTAAGAAGAAGAAAGCTTGTAGAAGTGAAGCACCCTTCCCTCAAGGAGTCGAAAGCCAAGCTTGCCACCAATGGACAGAAAGTCCTAGCGTTCTCCATCTTCTGCCTCCAGGGCACATTCTTCTTGGAGTGTGCAGTCACAGGTGTACTGCAGCCGCACTGCTGTCTTTGAACTCTGGAAAAGGCTTAAAGTTCTCCTCCATCACTGGAAACATTAGCATGGGACATGTTTTCATCATCTCCCCTAATTTCTGCTTCAAGCAGGCTTTTCCTTAAGAAGGACTATGAGAAAATAAAAAGTCCATTGTCTTTAAAAAAAAAAAACTTTTTTGGTAGATTCTTTGAAAAGTTTGCTTTCTAATTTCCCAAAATGTCTCAAAAACCCTGTCATCCCTGAGGCAGACCAAATTATTAAGTGCACTGTAAAGATAAATGCACTGAAACATTTTTCTCTCCATCCCAAAACAAACATTCGGTTTCATTCAAATCAAGTGGGAAAGTCAGGGATTAAAGAATAGAATACACATGCTGGCTGAGTCACTGAAACAGCATCACCAAGTGACAGAGGATGGAGAAAGTGGTGAGCAGGAACATCCGGTCCAAGCCATTGTTCTGTCATATTGCATAGGACACTGACAGAGTTTTAATCTGTTGTACAGTTTGTCTCAATCCAAAGGATAGCAAACCATCCCAAAGTGTGTGAGTGGTGAGTGAAAAACCACACTTTATACTTTAATACAACACACCTAAGGAAAGCTAGTGAAGCTAACAGATATGAAATAGAAAGTTTGCTATAACTCTTTTAAATGAATCTTTTTTTTTAATCAAGAAGACATACACATAGGCAGGACAGCTGAATATACTATACCTATAGGAAGACAATTTGTAAACAGAAAAGCACTTAAACTATTATTACATGGCCGAACTCAGGCTAAACTGGTCTGGTATTTTATCTATAATAAAGATATCTTTTACATCACGTCTAAACATTGACCAACTGAAATACACCAAAATCTCCAGTGGCCCCAGAAGAGACGGCTTAACATTAGACTTTTAGGTATTTTTTTTTTCTTCACATAACATATCCCAATTGGTTGGGGAAAGTGTTTTCATCATGTTTAGCCTCTTATTTCTTTTCAGGCAATGTCAAAAGTAAATAGGATAAAGAACAAGTAAACAAAAAATTGATTTACTTTATCAAATCTTTCTAACAATGAAAAGTAGTTTCTCTTGCTAAGTATAATAATTCCTGGTGGCAAACTCCTAGTAAATATTAGAATCTTGTTGGATACAGTTTCCTAGCATGCCTGTTTCTGGTGACATGAATTAAAGAGATGACTCTGCAGTATGGAGAGAAAAGCTTTAAGAAAATATTTTGTGGATCCTAGTAGTCCCAAGTCATAATCTGACAATAATCACTATACTGCCTCCTCATACTTAAAATCTTGCTTTCAAATCCTTCATCAGAAAAAAGGAAGTGGTCACTATGGCAATAGCTTTTACGTACATAATCAGTGTTTGTATCCATAAAGGCCATGCCTTCTCCTTTGATTAACACTCATTCAAATGGCACCCTCCCCTTTTGGGCAGTGTCTGGGGCTTCTTTGTGAGAGTTCCAAGCAGAGTAGTTGTTTATAATGCCATTAACTTGTTGTCCTTTTTCTCTTCTTCTTTATGTAGATTTTTAACAAACTGAAATTTTCTCAAGGTACTCACCTTGATTATAATAATGATATTACTGTTTCCTGTGGCAAAGGTCATATTCCCACAGCAAGAGGTCGGGATGTTGGGTTTAGATTTCTGTGGTCTCGCAGCCAAACGGATGGATCTAGAAAAGCTCATCCTGAGTGAACTAACCCAGACTCAGAAGGACACATATGGCATCTATTCACTTATAGTAGGATTTTAGCTATATAGTAGAAGGTATCAATACTACAACTAACACACCAAAGGGAACTTGGACATAGACTTCTTATTTATAATTTTTATTTATTTATTTTTTATATATTAGTTATATTTTTTTCTATTTTTTAGTCTTTTTTATCTATTGTATGCTTATTGATTTGTTTGTTTAGTAGTTCTCTCTCCCAGGCAACGAGACACTTTTCACTGATGGTACTGCTTCATAGATCCCCAATGAATGAAGAGGCTCTTGGCCCTCATACGACCTCTCAACTGAGATGAGGGACTGTTATATAAGGACACCCCACCCCAGAGAAATGGGATGGAAGGGTTAGGAGGTAAAGAAAAAAAAATGAAATGTGATGTTTCGGCCTTTTACTACTAACTGTCATGAACTGTTTAGGATAATTAAGAAATGCAAACTAATGGTTATGCAAGCCAGTCATTCTGTTAGGTACTATGACAGCCTATTATAGTTACTTGCTAAGCTAATCAGAAATAAACCTGCTAAGAGACAAGCAACATCTGCTTACCCTAATATAAGAGATAGATAGGTCCTCTTCAAAAACCTCAAGAGATCTGCAGAATATGGCATTCAAAGATGTTTTCGTAACTTTGGATTTTTTTTTATATCAAGACATATCAACTCCTGACAGCACCCCCTATTCTCCTCCAAGTAGAAGATGAGCATCGAAGAATCTCCAGTGGGAGATGATTGAATTAGTCGCAAGCCTATCTCTTGGTAGGAAAAGCCCCTTGCTCCAACTGTACACAGAATGCTGTCCAAAAAGGACAAAACC
>CAJQZJ010009351.1:2550482-2564932 GCA_907164525.1 Lophiomys imhausi | reverse complement strand
ACACACACACACACACACACACACACACACACACACACACACACAAATCCACAATAGCTATGACAATCCTGAATAATAAAAGAACCAGGGGAGGCATTTAACATCCCCAAATTCATGTTGTACTACAGAGCAATAATATATAAAACAAACAAAAACCAAAAAACTATGATGTTGGCACAGCAGACACATTGATCAATGGAATCAAACTGAAGACCTAGACATAAATCCACACACCACGAACACCTGATTTTTTATAAAGAAGTCAGAAACACAAACTGGAAAAAAAGACGTCTTCAAAAATGAAACTGGATGGCTGCATATAGGTGAATCCAAATGGATCCATATTTATCACACTACACAAAACTGAAGTCCAAAGGGATCACAGACCTCAACATAGAACCAGATCCACTGAACCTGACAGAAAAGCGGAGAATAGCCTTGAAGTTAAAGGCACAGAAAGAGACTTCCTGAACAGAACATGGTTAGAATAGGCACTAAGGTCAACAATTAATAAATGGGACCTCAAGAAACTTACAAGCTTCTGCAGGGCAAAGGCAATGTCACCCAGATGAAGTGGCAACTTATAGAATAACAAAAGATTTTTACCTACTACACACCTGACAGAGGAACAATATCCAAAATATATAAAGAACTCCAAAAACTAGTTATTAAGAAAACAAACAATCCAATTTTAAAATGGAGTACAGATATAAACAGAGTATTCTCAACAGAGGAATCTCAAATGGCTCAGAAGCACTTGAAAAAAATATTCAACACCCCTAGTCACCAGGGAAATGCACATCAAAACTACTTTGAGATTAAAATGTACACATATGACAAAAGTCTAAGATCAATTTTAAAATGTGACAGCTTATGCTGGTGAGGATGTGGAGCAAGGAACACTTACCCACTGCTGGTGGATGTGTAAACTTGTATAGCCACTATGGAAATCAACAAGGCAGTTCCTCAGGAAGATGGAAATTGATCTACCTTAAGATATAGCTTTAACACTCTTCGGCATGTACCCAAAAGTCAGTTCATCCTACCACACTTGCTCAACCATGTTCACTGCTACTCTATTCATAACAGCCAGAAATAAAAAATAACCTAGATGTCCCTCAACAAAAGAATAGATAAAGAAAATGCGGTACATTTACATAATGGAATATTACTATGCCATTAAATAAAAGGAAAGTCATGAAATTCACAGGTAAATGGATGGAACTAGAAAAAAAATCACCCTGAATGAGGTAACCCAGACTCAGAGAGACAAATATGGAATGTATTCACTTATATGTAGTAATTAGCTTAACAATGATAAGTCAATGATAAGCAAACTACAGTCCATAGAACCTGAGGGTAGGTATAGAGTAAGGGACTAGGGGTGATAGATAGACCTCATTAGGAAAGGGAAACAGAAGAGATAGTTGTGAATGGATCAAGGAGATGGAATGGGAGAATCAAATGGGAAGGGGGAAGGGGGACAAGAGAGGGAATATAAGGAGAGTCAGCTAAAATTAAAGGCCTTCTCAGGGTTATTATAGAAACCTAACATGGCAGAAGCTTCTTAAAACATATACATATATGAAGGTGATCTAAATGAAACAAACCAAATAATGAGATTAAAGGCCAAGTACCAACTTGACATCTCTTGTGACCAAATGAAGCTTTCAGTGCTGGAATTGGGTTACATCTGAGTTGTTGGCCAAAGGAATGCCAAATGACCCAGGCTGTTGCTAAGACTATAGTTTATTCTCCACAACTGACTGCAAGGTCCCATTGCCACAATCAACACCTAGACACCTAGACAACTCATTAAACATAGAACAGGAAAGTACTCTGCATACCTACCAACACAGTCACAAACCCTCTGAACTACAATGGTGTCCTGTCTGCAAGATATATTGGGACAATGGTTGCATAAAGTTTGTGGGAGTAACCAGCCAATATCTGATTTAACTTAAGGCCCACTGCACGCTATGGAACCCATACCTGATGCTGCTTGTGTGACCAAGAATCTGAAACTAAATAGCCCACGGACCTAGGGTAAAACCAAATACTAGAGGTCTAAAAATAGAAAAGAAAAAAAGTAGCAATAAAATGACTCCTAGTGACATTCTGCTATACTCATAGATCACCACCTTCATCAGCCATCATCAGAGAAGCTTCCTCCTGAAGCAGATGGGAACAAATATAGAGACCCCCAGCCAGACATTATGACAAGAGTGAGAGACCTTAGAACACTCAGATTTGTCTTCATCATATTCCTCCCCCCAGGGCTCAGGGAACCCTGCAGAAAAGGAAGCATAAAGAATATAAGAGCCAGAGGGGATGGAGGCCACCAAAACAAAACAAAAACAAAACCAAGGCCCTCTAAAACACCATGATTAAAGCACACACAAACTCACAAAGACTGGAGTGACATGTACAGGGGCTGACACAGGTCTGTACCATGTCCTGTGCATATATATTATGGCTTCTAGTGAGGTTTTTATGGGATTTCTGAGTGTATGAATTAGTGGGTTTGTTTCTTGTGCCTTCTCTTGGGTTCTTTTCCTTCTGTCTGTATTTTTGTTTTGTTTTTTTTTGTTTGTTTTTGGTCTAATTCTTATATGTGAATTTTTGTTCTCTATCATTATCTTTTATTATATCTTATTTTATTTATTAATATTCCTTAGAATCCTGCTTGTTCTCTAATGAGAGACAGAAGGGAACAGACCTGGATAGGAGAAGAAGTGGGAAAGAACTGGGAGGAATAGAGGGAGGAGAAACTGTAATCAGGTTTATATTAAGTAAGAAAAAAATATATTATCAATAAAAGGGAGAAAAAGAAATTGTATTTATTTAATGTTCAAAGTCCATATACATAGTCAACACTTGCAGAAATTCTACTGGTTTTTGGCCTTGGAAAGATCTAAGAACTCAAAAACCTTTAAACCTTCTAGGTTTAAACTCCAGGGAGAAACAATCAAAAGGCCTCAAGCTTTGGGAAGTTGTAAAGGATACACATGCTGGCTTTGTAGCACTCCCACTTTCCTGAATCCCAATCACTTAACCTACAAAATATTTTTTAAAAACTAATATGTTGTTTGAATTTATTAGCCTAAGTGCTAAACCATAGTGTATCCTAAATGGAGAAAAAAAATAAGATCATAAAAAAGTTTTGAAATGTATCTATAGGAAGGATTCCATAAAGAAATTGTTATCTACTATGGAAATCAATCTGGTGATATCTAAGAAAACTTGGAATAGCCCTACCTCAAGATCCAGCCATACCACTTCTGGGTATCTACCCAAACGATTCCTCATTAAACCACAAGGACATATCCTCATCTATGTTCATAGCAGCCTTGTTTGTTTGTTTTTTTTATGTTTATTTATTACTTCAGGTTACATCTCCATCACAGTGCCCTCTTCCCACCCCTCCCAGTCCCGCCCTCCCACTCTCTACCCCCCTATCCCTTCCATCCCACTCCTCTGGAGTGGAGTGTCCCTACATAACAGTCCACTACCCCAGTTCAGCAGTCATATGAGGGCCAAGCGCCTCCTCATACACTGGGGGCCTACAAGGAAGCACCACTAGGGCAAAGTGTCTCATTGACAGGTAACAAACTCTATGTTCCTGTTCCCTTTGGTGCATTTCTTATGGTATAGTTATCCTGTACTATAGAAACTGGAAACAACCCAGATGTCCCTCAACTGACAAATGGATAAAAAAAAAAAATGTGGTACATTTACACAGTGGAATACTACTCAGCTATCAGAAACAACGAAATCATGCGATTCGCAGCCAAATGGATGGAACTAGAAAAGCTCATCCTGAGTGAGCTAACCCAGACTCAGAAAGATGCACATGGTATCTATTCACTTAAAATTGGATTTTAGCCATTTAGTACAGGATCCTACAACCAACACACCAAAATGATCAGGAACACACACTTTCTTACCCATTAATGGGACTATTTGCCCTAGGTGCTACCATGTTGGCCCCCTGCACAAGAGGAAGCTCTTAGCCCTCATATGACTGTTGAACAGAGAGGAACTGATATGTAGGGACACTCCACATTGGAGGAGTGAGATGGGTGGGAGAGGGAGGAGAGGGTAGGAGGGTGGAATCAGGAAGGGTAGAAAGAGGGCACTGTGATGGAGATGTAACTTGAAGTAATGAATAAGCATTAAAAAAAAGAATTGGTTATCAGAATGTAAAGAAAAGAATAAACAAACAAACAAACAAACGAAATGTACACCAAAGAATTAGTTTTATTGACATTAGAATACTTTTTTTCCCTTCTGGGTGTGTATGGTTATTTTAGTGAGCAGAGAAAAACAGAAATAAATCTGCATCTAAAATATTATGTCCCAAGCATACATACGATATAGCAGCACACATCACACAATGGTGTGGCTGTAATTCAACTTCTGTGGCTGTTAATAATCCAACTTTGGATGCTTTTTAAAAATATCTTGGCTCAAATGAAGATATGCCTTTAAAGCAAATGAGACTTCTTTGACACTGATAAAATGTACAGACAGCGGATTATTTCACACAGAAACACTTAGTATCTGTGCAACTGGCCCCCTTTTCTAAAGAGCCGCCAGTTTCCCACCAGGGCCCTAGTTTCACTTTCCCAAAAAACTTAAAACACAGCAGTAGTCTCTACCATCACACAACCCCCCCCCGCCCCCCCGCCTTCATCAAAGTCCCTACCTTGCTCACCTTACACACGAAACACTCCGCTATAGAAGGCAGGGGACTTTGTGTGTGAGGTCAGTTTCACGGCTTATAGAGTTTCTCCAAACAATGTGGTGATCTCAGCCACAGAAGAGATCAAGTACTCCCCTGTCCCATTATAGAAGACAGTTCCTAGGCAATGGGTTCACATTGGCTTATGAAGAAAGCATGGTCATGACTGATCTAAAGGAATATGGTGATTTGTAGCATTAGGATCCAGTGTTCACATTTACAGTTCGTCGGATCTCGTAAGGGGCCTATCAACAATGTCTGGAGGAGAAAGTTCTTTATTAGGTACAAAACCAGAACTAGAATTGTCAGCAGGTGGGTACCACATAGATGCACCAAATAGCTCGAATGCTACGGACCCTGTCCTAGACTTTGCCACATTGTAAATTAAAAAAAAAAAATCAGATTTTTTTTTTTTCCTTTGGGTCTTTCCCTCTCCAGGTAGTAATCCTGTGTTCTTCAGGTGTGCTGTGGCTAGAGTAGCTAATGAGGCCACTGAGTTGCAAAAGCTACATTATTTCCTTTCCACATTCTATCAGAGGCCTATGTTTCTAAAATGCAAGGGGTCAGATCCATTATGTGAGAACCAACTTTAACATTGTTTAGCTGATTCTTTTATGCTAAGAAAATTGCAGTCTTAGTCAGTAGGTGTAGAGACGGGCTTTACAGATTGCATATATCAGGATATTGAATGAAGATATTGCTTTGGCTTTGTCTCATCCCAGAATGGGAGGTCTGAGCACAAGTTCACAGTTGGAACATGAACTTCATTGTACTTCTCTATCATCATGTAAAAGAGAACGGAAAAAAAAAAGATCAGTGATCATAATGCTGTCCTGGAGACTGAACATTTCTTGAAAGTTTACAGGGGAACAATACTGCTTTATGGGTCTTTGCCTGCGACTTTAGAGCATGAATGTTCTGAAAGGAAAAACATTAGCAGCTCAGTTATAATCAGATTCCATTATATGTGATGTTTCCAGGAAACAGGTGAATGTGACATCAGCTTCAAGTACTATGAAACTATATAATATTTAGGTTTTATCCTTGTTCTAAATTGGTCTCACAATAAAACTATGTGATGGCTGAAAACCATATTATTACCCACATTTTCTTGATGAGAAATTTTGGTAAGTCAATTGAGACTTGGAAGAAACTGGCATAAAACAAAGTAGAATTTAAGTCAGCAGCAGACCTGGGGTAAATCATATAAAGGATACCCAGCCTCAGTGGGCTGAAGAGACTCTAGAGACTCCAAGCTACCATTCCAAAGCAACCATCCTTGATTATCAAAACAATACGAAAGAAATTATTTCCATTTAAAAATAAAACCCACCCACAGCCATAGAACTAGGGTGTTTTGTGATCCTCCTGCCTCTGCCTCCTTCAGCAAATCCTACCGGCGTGCGCCCTCACAACCAGCAGCTAGGGTATTTTGTATTAAGGGAAAAACATTTATAAATTCTTAGTGAGAAAACATAATTGATGGAAATGCCAATCAAGAAAAAAAAGATTTGTATCTCTAATTCAACATGTTAGAGGTCTCTAAGATACCAGAAGTCAGGAAAAATACATTCCAGGTGCTTTAGTAACAGAGAAGAGGAAGAAATACCATCCATCAGCAGATGATGTGAGAAACTTTTCAATATCTAAAGAGATAGGGAAGAAAAGAGGAAGTAGGAGTCAATAAAACACAGGCTTGGTGTGAAAAGAATCCTAATAGATAGGATTATGAATCAACAGAAAGATAAATTTATTATTAAGAAATTGTTTTGGGGTAGAATTGCCCACACCAAATAGCATTCATAATACTTGAGCTTTTCAAAGGGCTAGTGTGTTATCTCTAAAAGCTAACACTATGAAAAGATGCTCTAGTAGACGATGCAAGTCATAAGGGAGCAGATGCTACTAGCATGAACTTAGTGAATAATTGCAGTTGGAGGCCTCCTGGTGACAATTTTGAGAAAGCAGACACAGCTGCAGCATAGACAAATATAGCTAACCAAGACAATGGCACCCATAAAGTTAGTCACCCTGAAATATGCCCCCCCATATGCTCAACACCCCTTCTATAATGCAGGAAGTCAAAATACAGATTGCTGCACAAATATGCAGCTGTTCCAAGGATCATATAGGTGTTTTGATTCTTCTATATGAAGGATCCAACTCTGAGAACTACATCAGACATAGCCCCTCCTGAAATTCAAGAGAGGATCATAAAACAAATGGGGTACAGAGAAGAGTACAATAAAAGATAGGTATAAGAAAAAGATGATAAAGGCATCAAGAAAACTTAAAAAGACAGACTTTTGTATCCTCACTGATCTAGACTGAAGTACAAAGAAAGCAAAGAGTAGAATAAATAAGCATGGAAACATAATTATACACCAACCTCCTACCAAATGCAGTCCTTTTTTACGATGTGCATTTTACCCCTCTCTTCTATTTTTCCTTTAAAAATTTCAAGGACAAAACCAAACGTCAGACCTCACTCCAGTAAGTGTTTAGTTGTCCAACACGCAGTACCTTACTTCAGTTCCACCAAGAAACGTGAACGGAGGTTCTGCATGAGTGCTTTAAGTCTGTTTACACCAATTAGTTCAGAGGCTCGTGGGCTCATCAATCTCTCGTAATGTTCATTTTTGTCATATGCTCAGTTTAAGCAGTGGATTCAGATTACAATAATAAAAATTCCAAGAATTGCCTTTAACAGCAACTGGAATCTGTGGGCTGATGATATGGTGCTCATAAAATAATGCCAATACCAAAGAAGTACCACACATAAAGAACTCAGTCAGACTGACGTCTAATGACACAGAAAGAAAAGAAACGTTTAGGACTTATTGACATGATTTTTCTATGAGGAGGCGTTCCCGTGCATACTCAAATGCAGATCTTGTGTGTAAAGTAATCTGTGGTCTAGTCCAAAGGTTGAGACAGTTTTGAGACTTTTGGATAGCAGTAACAATAATTTGTACTGCATGGTTGGTCAACATGTGAAATATTCCTAAAATATATTCTTCAGTTATAAAGGTAATAATCTATAAGTGAATGTATGTTGTGTCAAAAACTCATTAAGTTTCATAACCAGAGACCATGAAATGGAAGATATTTCAAGAAAGTGGAGTAGGAGGAGCAATAAAATGTAATCTTATAAAGATACATTTACACACACACTTTATATCTACTGACCACTGCCAAGTAGATAAAGTTTTTGCCTCTTTTAGCCCACAGGATCAAGTGAGTCTCTCTCTCTCTTTTTAATGTAGTGTATAATTTTTTTTGAGTTTCTTTTTTTATATAAGATAACTGAGATCTAACTTTCTTGCTACAGAAAGAGATAAGGAAAAACAAAGATAATTTCATGGGAAAAGGATGTAAAATGCTATCTTAAAACTTAATGAACTCAAGGAAAAGGATGAAAATTAAGTCTTTTAGGATAAAAAAATCACAGATTTAGGATAAAAAAATCATAGAATGTTGGACTTAGCACAGTGAATTAAATTACATAGGATTATACTGTAATGTTTGTTTAGAAAAAAGTTTTAAACTGCCCTAAAGTTATATCAGATAAATCAGCTGAAGTTAACTGTATTCTGAATACCATTTGAAATTCATCTGTGAAATTTTCTGTCCCAAATAAGACTATAAATGTCAAGCTACTGGACTAGGAAAACATGATTTCCAGACACAGAGAGATACCCTATCACTGTACGGACAAACTTCTTTAATTACTGAGACTTAAAATAAAAACATTTATACATGTCATTTTATAAATATTGTTACTCAAGAAGCAGTCTGGGTCAACTGGTCCTCTCCCTGATGCTGACATAAAGGAAGCACAGATTATTTAAACTAATCTTACCTTTAGGTTACAAATGCATGACAGAACAAATAGTACAGAATCAGATAAATGTTTTAGAATTTATGTAAATTTTTAGAAAAAAATGGATCTAATATTTTGCCACTGACTTTGCTGAGACTTTTGTTAAATGAAATAATTAAAATTAACCCCAAATCTGAATTTGTATTCATATGTCATCTTGAAAGCCATATGATTGCATATGTATTATCATTACATTTTGAATTATCAGCTGATTTTTAAAATACCACTCTCCGTCTCTGAACACAGACCATAATATATAATCTGCAGTTCATAAAGGAGAATGTTCAGGAACCTCTGTGTTGGCACTAACGTGCAAATCTCTGATATGCTCACAGAAGGCATTTCAGTCACATAAGTGGAATTGTATTTCTATAGAGATAGTTGGAGTAATCACTTTCTGTCATGATTGAGGACAAACGGGAAGAGAGAAGCTGTTGAAAACCTCCCTAAATGTTCTCCTCTTTCTTTTACAAGTCCTTTAGGAGGGTTGTGCAGCTTACACTAAATGAAAAAGACATTCCCAGGAGAAGGAGGAGGTTGCTATCCCTTCACATCTGGATTCAGAGCAGGAAGATATTGGATAGCACAATTAAACAGTGATGATGCTAACGGGGAATAATTATTTTACAATTACCTGTGAGCGTCACATTCACTGCTCTAATTAGTTTTTGTTTCCCACATAGGTTTTTCCAGGAACACGCAGCTCCATTTCTCTGAGGTTCAGCAAGCACTTTTTCTTAAGGAAAACATAAAAACACATTTTCTGCATGGCTACACAAGTAGCACAGCACTGACTGACGGTGGCTTCATTATATGACTTGATGCTTCCATGATAGTGGAAACAGACAGGGTGGCACAAGAACTTGGAGGTGTTAATGAACTGGAAACCATTAGCATTTCCTAAACCCTTCCTTTCTGTAGTTTTGCAAAACAAATATTATACTCAGAATTACCTAGCTCTTTATGATGACATAAACCATACCTAAGAACAAAAAATATGTTCCTCCCCTGAAGAAACAAAGTCTTCCAATAATAAAAAGTCTAAGTTTGAAATAATGACTTTCTAAATTTGGATGAAGTTCTTCAAATCTGGAAGTAAACCACAACAATGAGTTACTAATTTAGCTCCTTATAACATGCTGAACGGATAACATGTTCCATTTAAATGCAAATAAGGAATTCTAATGTATTGTTTAACATTTATGAGAGCAATGTTCATTTTCTGTTTGTTTTAAAATACTTGATAATCTCATATTCCTGTTATAAACACTACCTTGAATTTCTGCATAATATTAATACTTTACCATATGCTACTTGTATGTACACTCATGTGCAAAAGATTTAGCATTATCATGGCATTAACTGTTTTATGGAAATTTAATGAGTGTTACCTTGTAAAGAACAAAATCACACACACCCCCCCCAAAAAAAAAGGCTAAAGAGAAATTAAAAGTTTGGTGACTTGTGTAAAATAGAGAGACTACATTCTTCGAAGGCCAAATAGTGTTATTATAGCTGTTAGGAAGAGAAAAAAAGATACTCCGAGGTAGAAAACATTATTCCATGAAATCTTAATTACTAGGTTCATATCTGAAAATCCTATCTCCTTTTTATCTTGTCTTTCAAGGTTCTTGTTTTCCTAGTTCACTGCACCTTATCAACAGATGCTGGAGCAATCTCAATCCAGCACATTACAATTAAATAGCAAGACTTAACAATTAAAGCAATACCTCTGCCCAGATCAAAGATAACATTTACATTCTTAAAAATCTATGTGGCAAGAGACTTTGGTCTCAGAAGGCAGCTGATACTACAGTAAGTATTGTTAGCTGAAAATCCTACTCCAAAATATTTTTAAATTCTTCATTAAAGAGCCAAATGCATGCATAGCTCTTCTTTCAAAGTTTCATGTTACTCTCCTTTCATGATCATGTAATAAATGGCCATAATCTTGGCATTTTATGATTTGTAGTTACATTTTCCACAAAAAAATTTTAAAAGCCATACAAAGGTGGGGAGGAAATCCCAAATGCTTTTAATCTTCCCCTTGCTAGCAAACTTTAAAAAGTTTAAATTAATGTATGTTCTCATTAGTTAATTAGTTAATAAACATATGTATCAATTTGTGTTTGAATCAGAAACAAGAGAATGTATAGTGGTCCTAAATAGGTGAAAAATTCTTACATGGTACAATTTTGGTTGTTAAGCTTCACCTGTACGACAGAAACATTACCTGCTCTCTAGACCTACCATGCTGATTACAGACTATATGAATCACGTATCCTGGCACACAGTAGCCGTGCAGCTGACTAAACACACATTTTCACTTTTACAGAAGAGGATAATGACTCTGCCTCCTGGAGCTAGTCCTATTGCCCTGTAAGGGTTTCTTAATCTACAAAATTAGGTCAGATGAGGTGGTCTCAAGACCTGTTTTAACTTTAACAATGATGCGGAGGGCCTTTCATACAGATGAATATTTTTGGCCTGTTATCAATGAGCAGATTCGTTCCCCGAGTTTATTAATTTATCACCAGGGTGGCTTATTTTCTTTAAGGCTACTACTGAATGCGAAAAAAAAAATGAGATTTCATTTTGTCAATAACTTCTTCTCACTACTTACACTGCATCTAAATACTGATACTAGTAATGTCCAAGCTACATTTTTTTCACCTGTAGTTTCTCATTTATAAGCCAGTATATATTGGCTCTGTTTAAAAAGCCAAAGATAAGAGATTCTAAATACATCACTAGTGAGGTAAAACAAAGAGGAAACACTCATTCCCATTCTCAATTAAAACCAAATGCCCCAGTCTAAAATAAAATTTAAAAATCAGTTCCTATTTTTATTATGCTTTGCTATAAAAATAGTTGATAATAACACACAAAAATAAAACTTTAACAGCCAAGATCATTTAAAATGCTTATTTCCATTTACAGTTTTGTAACTGAATGCTTAAAATCCCAAAACTTTGAAGCATATGTTATAGCAATTCTATACCACTACAGAGCCTCAAATGATCTGGGCTCTTTAAACATCCAATAGCTCATGGGGCCATCAAGCGTAATAATTCATCTCAAAAGCTATTTGTTCATCTGCCTGGAGGACTCAAACATATTACATCTTGCAAACTTATCTAACATATTCCTGTGGGAAAATGCCATTGAGAAACTATGTTCTACCGCTTTAGAAAATCAACACCAGAAAAGCCCCTTTGCTTTATTTAAACTCCTTTTATGAACAGGCCAATATCTAGCAGAAGGCAGTTTAGTCCACATGGCGATATACCACGCATGACAACCAGTCCCCCAAACAATAAACTCACACAGCCATGCTCTTCAGTGTCCAAATATGGCTATAAAACACACTGTGTAGGTGGGCTTCAAGCATCTTAGAAGTTATGTTCCCATTCCTATACCTCCAGCCCCCAAACACAATCTCTAGCATGAGTTAATTACAAATATTTGTGGAAAACATGTCTCAGCATTCCCAGGACTATGGAGATCCACAACAGCTATCTTGGAAGCAAACACGAAAAGTGCCATTTGGAAAGTCTTTTTTTTTTTTTTTTTCCTTAGTTAATTTAAGCAATAGCCAACAAACACTGAAAATGATCTTGGCTTGATTCCAAAGACCATGGTTTGGAAATCATGAACTTTTGGAAGGAAAGTGGGGCAGAAGTCGTATTAAGATTCATATTAAAACAAACAAACAAACAAACAAAAAACAAAACAAAACTCTACTGCTGAGATACAAAGGCTCCGTTCAGAGCTAAGAGTCAGGAACGCCACATTCATCTACCAAATGAAAAGGAGGAATTAAATTTTCATAATCCATAATCTAATTGACAAGAGACTACATCTTTCGGGATCCATTAATGCTTTAAATTCATAGAGCATTCACTAGTTAGATATATCATGTCACTATGTAGCAGGTGACCATCAGTTCAAAATCATCAATCCCATGCCTGGATTCAGCCCTAACATTCTAGCATATATAGAGAAAAACACAGAAGACTTGCAAAGTAACTCGTGTGCAGATACAGATTGTGTGTGTGTGTGATTTCTATTTTAAGAGAAGAACAGGATAGAGATCTCTTAAAACCGTCATGAGAATATTACTAATCAAGATTAATCCTTCAGAGAAAAGTGCCAAAAGGGAACTCGGTGTTTTAATTTGTTATCTGATTAACTCTGAGACAGTGAACCTGACATGTCCACTCACATGCTAGTCCTAACATCGACTGAAAAGATAATTCATATTTAACAGATTCTATCAGCCTCATCTCTCACTTGATTTTTTTTTATTCTAGGGCGTCAATAATTGGCCACTGTGGAGTTTCTCAAGATTCTCAACTCATAATACTTAACATACCAGAAAAAGAATCTAGCATCACAGGGGAAAGTCGGCTGCCAGGGAAATGGATCATAAAGCTTGGAATGGCCTGAGCATTTTGAAGAGTACCATAAGGTGCCAGAAAGCATATGGAAGTTAAGTCTCACAGTGGAAAGAACAGAAAAAAAATTGTACATCATCTTCTGACTGCAGTACGACCACCCCCACCCCCCGCCGCCAGAGCCACACTAAATCTGATACATTAGCGAATACCTCACTTGATACGAGAATTAAATGCATCCCGTGTCTCAGAAGGACACAGACTTTTCTATCTCACTCTGGCAATCCTTTTTTCTATCTGGGGCTTCTTTACATAACATGCCTGGAATACAAGTGGATCCGATTACTGAGATCCCCGAGCTAAAGAGAGAAACTTCCCTCCGAAGACAAACCAGCCAGATAAAAATTATACAGTTTCCTTTCCTCGCGGAGGATCCCAGCCCTCTACTTGTCCTGATAACCGCTCTATCCTAGTTTGAGGACGCGCAAAACCACCAGAACCACATTAATTATTAAATCACAGACTGCCTATCAGACAAAACCATCCCTACTGCGTAAAAATTACCTCCAATTTCTGCACGAGAGTGTACACCTGGCTAGTTTTAAGGGTTTGTAATGATCCTCTCCCTCTCTCTTGTCCTCCTTTCTCCCATCTCAAGAACCAGTGCAAAAGCCAGAGCTGTTCCGCCGGGCCACCCCGCATTTCTAATGACAGCAGCGAGCTTGCAAGGGACCCCCGCGCCCCGCCGCCGGGTCCCACCGCGGGACGCCGCGCCCAGCTCAGGGCCCCCTCTCCCCGGGCGCCGCGCGCGACCTCTCCCGGGTCCTCTCCCGCCAGCCCCGCGCCGGCACGCCCCGAGGAAGGCCGGCCGCTCGCCCCGCTCGCCCCGCTCGTCCCTGCGCCGTCCCGGCCGCGTCCTCTCCGAAGAGAAGCGGCGGAGGGGGAGGCGGCGGCCGCCGCCTCTCGGGAAGACGACGCCCCGCCGCCGGTCGCGCGGCCGCCCGGGGCCCTCGGCCACTCACATTCTGTCGGCCACGAGCAGGCGGCCCTCGACCATCATGTCCGGGAGGAAATCCAGCTTGAAGGCGGAGGCCGGCTCCCCGCGCGCGCGGGGGGAGGCGGCGAGCGGCGGCGGGGACGGCGGGCGGCGGGGGGCGGTGCGCGCGTCCGAGCGGCCGCGGGCGGCGCGAGACGGGCAGGGACAGGTGCGCGCGGCCTCCCCGGGCGGCCGCCGGAGCCGGCGCTTGTCACATTCTCTCCCGCCGCGCGCTCCACCAATCCCCTCCGCTAGCCGGCGCCGGGGTGGCCTGGCTGCCGAGAGAGCGAGCGAGCGAGCGCCAGGTGCGGCGGGCGGGCGGGCGGGCGGGCGGGCCGGCGGGGGCGGAGCTCCCGGGGCGGCCGCTCCCCCACGCTTAACCCCTGCGGG
>CAJQZJ010009351.1:2540046-2550082 GCA_907164525.1 Lophiomys imhausi | reverse complement strand
CCCCGCGGGGTGAGGCTGGCCAGCCCAGCCGGCCCCCCGGGGTGGGTAGCCTCTACCTGCGGGAGGCGAGGTAACTACCAGAGAAATGGCCCCGAGTGGCATTTGAGGACGCGCATTAGTGCTGCCTTCGGGGTCCACTTAAACCCCGAGAGATAAAAGGTCCTTGGAAAATGGGAGACAGTCACAGGTCGCATTTTGCTTTTCAAAAAGCAGGTCGGCTGGGGGGGGGGGGATCGCAAAATTGCCATTTCCCATCCTTTCGCACAAATGTTAGAAAGCCAGTCCTGTATAACTGCGTGTCACATTTGAGACTTGCGGGAAGACTTACTAAGAGGAATTGAGAGAAAGGCGAACGCATGCTTAGCCAAAGTTTCCAGGGAAAGAGTTTATTACGAGGCGTGTTGTCTCATTGTTCGGTTATTTGGGTTCAAGCAAACTTTCCACAGTGTCGTCACATGTATGTTTTATTTCATGTTCTGAGACATCCTAAATTGCCTACCAGAAACTTTACCATTTGCTTTTTGTGGTAAAACTTTTCATTCATTTTCAAATGACATGCCTTAAACTTTGAGGTAATACATATGAATACACGTAAGTATATGTATGTATATACATAGGCATATGTACACTAACATATACCTAGAATGTATATACATTTTTATGGTTCATTTTAATTTTTTTATGTCTACTCTATTCTGTTGTTATTATAAAGAAAACCAGAACATTGTACTAAGGAGATGAATTTTCCTCCTGGATTATGGTAGCCAAATGGCTAAATAACTAAGTGAACAATAATTAAATTTATCAGACACAATATAAAGAAAAGATTCGATTCTTCCTCACCAGTTTCTTGTGTGACAGTGGGAACTCTCCTCCGAGATTTTAAGACACAATAGTTCTGTGTCATCAGTTTTAAATTCAAATAGGTTAGTGAGCAATATGGAGTGACAGGCCTATGCTCTTAAGTTAAATCCACACAAACAAACTCAACTGACTCGGATCTCCTTCTTCAGCTGGCTTTTAGTATCCCAACAGCAAGAGAGTTAAAATGGAAGACTTGATTAACTTTCATTTTTAAATATTACCTTTCTGGAGGAGCCAGGTCCCAGTTTATAATCATTTGACAGACAAATGCATCAGAATGAATTATCAGATCGAAACAATACCCAAGCCATTGCCACCTACTTTTGAAATTAACTTGCTGAAGTAGCTAGCTGGATAACTGAAGACAAATCTTGACAATTCTGGATCTACCATCATATGATATTTACGTAAATCCTGAATCCTGAGTTGTCTGTGTGGTAAATTTAAGATAGAATGAGCAGAGCCAGTCTCCAAAGCAAACAGAACGCAACCACCCAAAAAAAGAAAAGTATTTTCACCTCAGCTACAGAAGAAAACTCCATGTGTACCTGTATTCTATAAGGCAGAAAGTGTTTCATCGACATAAACACTTCTAAAATATTTATTTTCTCTTTAATTGCATGTGAGTTAGTTAGGCCGAAGCTTACTGACGTAAGCCTTCTCAGCAGTTTGTTAAATTCTAGCCTCAAATCCCTTGAGGCAATAGTGGATTCAAAGCAGCTTTTAATCATACTGTAAGGAGGGTGAAGTAGGATGTAAGTAGGTCATAGGGAGAGAATTACAAGTGCATAGGTTATTGCCTTATTTAACAACTACTGTGTAGCATGCTTTTCAAAACACATTTGCTTTTGCCATTTGAAGTTAGAAGCAAAATCAGGGTCAAAAATAAATGAAACTCACACTACATGGAATATGGTGATGTGAACCAAGAAAAGCTTACAGAGTGTGGCTGAGTTTAAACTCTGACTGGCAAATACACAAATAATGGCGTGACTGCATAGGCACCTGATGGAGAAGCAGCAGGGAGGCACAATGTGCACACTCCCCCACCTGATAGGTTATTCGTAGGTCTTCCAGTGACAGCTTTTATTTCTAGTGTCTATTCAGTTTCTATAATCACATCACATACATTCTGTCCACTGCTGAAAATCAACTTAAACATAAAAAATAAAAATAGCCAGGTAGCTTCTGATGAAAAGCTTCAATTTTTCATTTTACTGCTTTGGCAAAAAGGGAAGAAAAAAAGCACCCCAAAACAACTCCACAAGGCTGCTTTTTAAGTTTCCATACACTGAGCCTTCAGGTATCACGTTCCAGCAGTTAAAATTAACTGGCACACAGCTTCACTGGGCCACAATTGAACACTTGGGTTCAATGAAGAGTGATTTTAAAGCCAAGGATCTTATCGAGAGCAGTGACGGGGATGAGGACATTAGTGGGGTCTCTCTCTAGGGGACATGAACTAGTTGGTGACACCACTTTGTGCAGGTATCCCTGGGGACCAGGCTAGGAGGGACAACGAAGTTTCCTCGTAGTTTTAGCTTCATTGGAACAAAACCTTAAGCTCTTCTCTACCCCATCCCCCTACCTCCTCTAATTGTCTCCTTTTTTTAATCAACTTGCTATTCATTTCCCAAACAAAAGGCAATTCAAGAATTGGAAGCACTTCAAGGGAAAGTTTCTGAATGACCTCATTTTATATGAGGCTTTCCAAGGCAAGGCAGGGCCCTGGCTGTTTCAGCCCCCCTTTGCCTCCTTAGCATCCCATACTTTTTTGTCCAATGGCCATTGTTTGAGCACTGAATTATCACTAGTTTTAAAAACAACTCTCAATAAAACAGGGTGCTAATAAACGCATTGCACATAAGAGTGCACATCGCTTGGAATGGAAGAATCCTTTTCTGCCACTCAATGAATCAGAATACATTCCAATGACTATAGATCTTTCAAGGTTTTTTTTTTTTTTTTTTTTTTTTTTTTTGCAAAATGTATACATGGTTTTGAAAACTGACACCTGACAGGCCATGATTAATGTTCACAATAAAAGAAGTTTATTTTCTTCTGCAGATAACTTTGTATGTCTTGAGACAAATTTACATCTTTTATTATTCCTATTCTTAGCTTCCCACATATTTAGCTTCCCACATAATTGTACCTTTAAAAGCATTAACCATCAGCAATTAACAAAGATGTGTTAGTATTGTTCACTGGACTCCAAATGTCTCATTTTTAGAATCATTTCTTTACTCCCCTCACTTCTGGCCATTTGATATAAAGTAAAGGCAAAAACATCTTCTCCCTACCACGCTTTTGAACTCGAATTTGTTAGCATAGTTGTTTCTCTTTAAAAAACAAAACAAAACAAAAAAAACAAGCCCAGTGTGCTCAGAGCTATTTGGAGCAAGAAATACAGGCCCTATTATGGGATTTTCCATCATTTTCAGGCAATAAACTTGAAATCCACATGAATTTTAAGTACCTGAGAGAGTATCTGACTTTGTGGGCATGTGTTTATTCTTGGCTCATTCCAGTTTCGATAGCAA
The DNA here is from genome assembly GCA_907164525.1 of Lophiomys imhausi. Taxonomy (NCBI): domain Eukaryota; kingdom Metazoa; phylum Chordata; class Mammalia; order Rodentia; family Muridae; genus Lophiomys; species Lophiomys imhausi. The sequence goes on along the minus strand of CAJQZJ010009351.1, from coordinate 2,546,675 downwards.
CTTTCAAAAATAAACTATGGCTTAAAAGAAAGATTTAAACAACTCCAAACAAATCCTTAAGCAATATGTTGTAAGTAAAGCTTTTGTTCCTAAAGGTTATCATTTAAGAATGAACATATCACTAATCATAAATTTAAAACTTTCGTGTCCGTTCTCCCCATATTGAGTGCACTTTTAATACATTCCTACAACTAGATAAGTAAAATTAAATACCCACAAAGATAAAGTAGTTATTAAATAGTTATTTTACATTTTTAAGGGAAGGCTAAATAGTCTATCTCCATGGAGAACAGTTTCTTCTGACGTTTTGCAATCTTATGTTGTTGCTGGGTTTTCTGTTTTTGTTTTTTAATACAAGCCAAAATACAACATGGTGAATTTTTCTTCCTTCTGAAGAGCCCCTTCAATGGAAACTGCTTCTTTGCATACCTACCTTCGCACTGGAAAATGAGATGCCCCTCCAGGGCTGTCTGAAGCTTCCATTCCAAGGGCAGAGAATGTTAATATTCTGGGTCTTTCAGACCCAGAGCCCAGCCATCGCCTCACTCCCCCAACTAATCTGACCTTTCCATTTTCTCCTTTCTCCATTACACCCTTCTTCAGCCTTTAATTTTTCTTACTCAGCCTTCTCTTCCTTTCTCTGTTCCCCCCACTTTTTCTTTCTCTCTTTCAAATGGGAGTCAGACAATGTCTGCACCCTCCTCTACAGCTGTGTGTCTGAGGAGGTGGGTGGCTACTAAAGTGAGGAGAGGAGCTGGCTAAGGGTTACTTACTTGTACCAGAAATCAAATTTCACTTGCCTTGACCAAGGCTGATTTCTGAAGTAGCAACAGCTGTCTCCATAGGGAGCAGCAGGATTCCTTTCCAGATATTACCAGGAGGAGCAAGTGGGGGGATGGGAGATTGTGTACCACAAAGCAAAAAATAGAATGTGAATGTTGTGAAGAAGTCTGGGGAAAGGGTGTGGAGAAGAAGAAAAACAGGTTCCCTGTCTAGCATGGAGATTTGCACATGGAAGGCAATGGAGGGGATGGGGGTAGTCTTTGAAGGAATGTTCCAGTACCGTTTTGGAAGTTGCCGAGAGATTTGTCAAATGATACTAGTGCCCTTATCTGGTGCCAGACTGGCGGCAGGAACAAAATTTATATTTATCAGAATGAAATTTCTAATTCCTTTGCAATCCATCCATCAACACCCTACCCCATCAAATGTCTCCCCTAATCCACAGAAAGGTATCTGACTCTTTCCCAAATTGTCAAATTTTAAAAAGGAGAAAATGCTGCTTGACAAAATACAACAGCTGAGCAGCAACAGCTGGGAGGACCCGGTTGCTGGCATAACATGAGGTCCCAGGGAGAGCAGGAACAGGTGGGCATGGAATAAAAGGAAATGGACAAATGGATGTGGTAAGCTTTCAGCGTGGGGTTGGCTGAGGCGGATCTTATCCGGAATCTGGAATCAAAATTACCAATGAAAAAGACAATCACCCTCATTTGTCTGAAGCTCCCCGCCCCCCACCCCAAGCAACTACAACTGGAAGAAGAGTGAGGATTGAGAGACTAAAAGGTTGGGTTTCTGTGAAATAAAGCACAGGCATCCACTTTATTCCCAGTGATTTCAGATCCCCAGCAAAAAGATTTGGGCTCCTAAGGTCAGGAGATAGCCCACTTGGTGTTTACAGGTCAGACCCTTCAGGACAGGTGGGACTTTCAAACTGAGTGGAAAGATCATGAGATTTAAGAGCCAAACCTGTTGGATTCTGAGTTTCATGGGGTCAAAGAATTGAATGAAACTGGGACATGTCATTTAATTTTCTGATTCATCAACTAGATCTTTGTCTTCCGTGTGGTTGTTGTTTTCTAGTAAAGATGAATGGCTGACAATTCAAAGCTTGCCATGATCCTCAGATACGAAGTATAATGTGCCAGCCTAATTATTACTACAGCAATTATATAACTGAGCTATTAAAGTGACATGTAGATTGAAAATATATCAAGGTATTGAGATCAGAAAAAAATCTTTCTATAATAATAGTTCAAATATGGAACCACTTTTATTCTACAAGACAGGTTTTTGAAGATCCAAGATGACTATTTAAATTTGTTTTTGATGCTAATTCCTACTAAGTCTATCAGAGGAAATTTTCTTCCCTTCCTTCCTTCCTTCCTTCCTTCCTTCCTTCACATTCATTCCTTTTTTCTTTCCTTCTTTTTCTAAGGAGAACTACCCAAGATCTTCACGAAAATTTTGCCATTTCATGGAAGAAGTCTAACTATCCAGGGTGAATATAATGAGTTATATCTTATCTCTATCTTTGTCTCTATTGTTGAGTGTAAAGCTTTTACCTAATCCTCAAGTCTCTCAATTCTCTATAATAGTAACAGCTACATTTGCCCTATTTTATAGGAATATGGCAAGAAAGGAGGAGAGATGAAACTTTGGGAATTGAGGATGAAGAGTGATTAAGCTCGGGAGTTTGTTTTGCTTAGTCTTAATAACAAAGATAGACATCTTCTTTTTCCCCTTCCTTATTTCTATGGTGCACATCCTTCACGACCAATCAGCTTCCACCTACATGCATTTTACCATGAATCCTTCTCCTGCCATACATTTTCTTTTTGTCTCCATGAGTCTTGGATCTATTTGATGGCCAAGAAGTGTCTTTTATTGAACACTGCGTGTGTTGTTTTGATTGCTTATGTTGTAATATGACCTTTTTTTAAATTAACATTTTAGGTCATTCTCTTTTGTTCTTTCCAACATCTGTTTCCGTTGTAGATATTAAAGTCTAAGAGAAATGAGGCATGGCATACCTTCTTCTTAGACCTCACGAGTGCCGAGTGTGGTGGTATACTATAAATTCTAGTGTGTGGGAGGCTGAGGCAAGAGGATATGGAGTTTGAGACCAGCATGGGTTGTATACAGAGAACCTGTGTTACACTAAAACAAAGACCTTATGAACTCTAAGCAAGTGAGAACTCAGAAGCAGTGATGCTTTCAAATAATTTCCTTCCTTATTCCCTTACCCCTTCCTCTTTTATTGTTGGCCTTTATTTCTTCTGGTGCACAAATCCTACACTCTTGCAAAAAATTGATACTGGAAAATAAGTAAAGTTAAAAGAACTGTAATTCTAGAAGACTAGAGCAGCTAAAACCATTAGCTGTGACCACTGTCTTGATTACAGCTTGATTAATGGTCCACCAATGAACTCACAGCTTCATCAATGGCAAGGGAAGGAGGCATGTGCCAATCAAAGTGTACTGTGGGAATGCTACAACACAGGTTTTAAAAGATGACAAATAACTGGGACTGGACAGGTGGTTCAGTGGTTAAGATCACATACTACTCTTGTGGCGAACCAGAGCTTGCTTCCCAGCACCCTATTTGTGTGGCTTACAACCATCTGCAACTCCTGCTCCCAGGTATCCAGCACATAACCATACATGGATATTCACACAACTCCCTCACATGCACTTACCTATACCCAAACATACCAGATACATAATTAAAAACAATCCAAACAACTATTTTTTTAAATGGCAAATATCGATGGGCCTGGTGGCATAGACAGACCTGTGATGCCAGCTATGCAGAAGACTGAGTTGGGAGAATCAGCCTGGGCTACAGAGTGAGTCTGAGACCATTCTGGACAATTTAGTGAGATTGTGTCTCAAAAGAAAACAAGGGTTAGGGTGTAGAGATTGTTGTATAGTGTTCAGTGGTAGAGCCCTTATCTACCATATTCAAAATGCTAGACTGAATTCACAGTAACAGAGAAAAATAAGAAGCAAATATTAAATTGTCATATTTGCCACTGTCCAGGGAAGGAATTTATCTAGGTCTTGAGTAATAGTCCTTTCCACTATAATCTCTATGACTCTAGGTATGTGACTTTATTATTTTCAGTCTCAGGCTTTTCATCTTTAAAATGAGAACGACTATCATGACCACTTTGGTATCTATAAGAATTACATTAGATGATAGGACCATAAACACTTAATGTAATGCCAAGCAAAGAGTAATTGTGAATAAGTCTTAGTTGTGTTCTTTCTATAATAACATCTCATGCCCCCATCTTTGTTGGAAACTAAAAATGGCATCTGAGAAGAGAGGAGGACAACCTTAGGCATCTAGCATTAAAGTTTCAGTGATAGGTCTAAGGACTTCTGCCTAACCCAGATGGAAGAGACAGGATACTGTTTATGAAGAAAGGGGACCTGGGACCTGGAATGCCATTCAAAGATCAAGGAATGACAAACAGTATAGGATCTATGGCTTTTATTAGGGTCAAGATGTGTGGCTTTCCAGGAAGGTGAGAAATGCAGGTAGCTTTGTGCACGGAGTTCACACTCACTTCCTTGACATAAGCCAGAATCACCTCTATCCAGGGTTCTTATTGATTGCAACTGTGAACTTTCTCAAGTTGCAGATTAAAAAAAAAAAAAAAAAGCCACGAATCTCAAGAGTGTACCAGCAATATGCAAGCTCCCCTTTGCAGCCACAACAAACTTTGTCGAATGGAATAATTTTAAGGTAAATTCTGATTTTTATTGTTGTTGTTCCTTGGAGGCACGCTGATAGATAGTTCTGCTCTATAAACTCCAATGATTTCATGTTGGCCCCGTGTAGCCAGTGATGGGCCGATCAGCCTTCGGTGGGCTGGGGCAGTAGACGCTCAAGCTGCCCTCATGATACATGTCATTCTGCTCCATCTTCTTTCCACATAGGCCATTTCCTGTTGACTTAGTTGTGACATACAAGGAAATGTACCAGGACAGGTCATAAGAAGAAAGCTGTGGAAAAGATGAGCATACCCATACGTGATCATTGCTAATGACTTTCCATGATGCGTGAAGGTGTATTGGGGAACAAAGTAGACCTGTACCAGGTAAGAGTCCACCAGCAGCAACTCTGAGTTGAGTGGAGCTCAATCTCTCTCTCTCTCTCTCTCTCTCTCTCTCTCTCTCTCTCTCACACACACACACACACACACACAATTCCCCTTTGTTGTTTTGTGCCGTGTGATTGTAAAGGTACCCCAGTTCTCCAATACTTCATTTCTGCTCTGAGCAGGCTACAACTTAATGCTTCACATCCTCACATCCTGGATACTCTTTCTCTGACAGCCCCTTCCTAATGTCAGCTGAGTAAATTGCCACAAAATTATAATTGATTTCATACCACCACAGTCTTGCCTTTTCTACAGACTAAAAGTCTCCTTGTCTCAGAAAAGCCCGCAAGACCAATAATTAATCTGTAGTTTCAAGAAATGAGAAAGAAGTCTCTCTGCCTTGCCACTAGGTCCCTCGGGAATTATCAAAATAAAGAAATTCAGTGAAGGCTGGTAGATGTGATTCAAGAGGACATTGCTGTCACTGATTGGACTTGAACTTGTTACAGTGGTAATAAGGGTAGATAAATGCCACAGAACAGAGGGGCCACTAGACAAACTGCATTCTGTTCATAATTTTCACTCAAATGTCGACAAAACAATAAGGCTAAGCATTTCTAATTTCATCACTATAATGATAGAAAATTAAGTTATGTTGTTTTTCTTTACGAAGGCTGGAGCCTTCCACACTGAGCAATCATCCCCATGTAACTAGTCCCTTTTTCATTTCACCTTTCCTCCCATCAGCCTGGGTGTTTCCAGGGCTGTGAGCAATGAACTTTCCATCAGCTACATTTTCACCTAATTAACCCCCCTGATTACAATAATTAGTATTGATTCACTCTTTGAATGACTTCCCAGGTATTCAAGCACAATTTGCAGTTGCTATAAAGTTCTAGATATGAATATCACTCAAATGCTCTTTGTCATTTTTCCCACCCCCCCCCCAGGATATCTTGCAATTTTATCCAGTCACATTAAAAAACAAAACAAAACAAAGAGCCAATAAAGAAATATTGTCAGGTTCCATCTTTGCAAAGAAAAGAATCTTAATACGTGGGAGGTTATAGATCATGGTTTGTGGTACTGAACACATTTATGTGAATATTCCCGAGGCTCCTGCATAAGGGGGCTTGGGGTGCAACTGTTAATCACTCGTGAAAGAAACCATCTTACCAGTTTGAATCTTTGCCTGTTCCTTTTCTTCAGGTGTGAGGTTAGAATTAAATTTTATTTCTACTTTTGTTTAGGTCACCATCCAGGAAAATCATTGCACAGGGAGTGAATAGCATGTTGAAGGCTACATTATCTTGTTACTTTTGTAGAAATAAAAGAAGACAAGTTTGCCATCTTCCAACAATATACATTTTTTTTTCTGTCAGCATAAAGAAAAACACAATGTTGTATATGTTGGATACTAGAATTGCATGGAGGATGGGGGAGAGATATGGGACTCCAAATTCTGGAAACTGAGAATATATCAAAGCACTAAAGAAGGGGGGGGGGGAGATGAAATATTCCCTGTCTCTGGCCTAACGATGAGCAATCAGAGATTGAAGTGAATATGTCACAGTTAAATATTACCAATTTAGAAAAGAAATTCAACGCGGTGGTGTCCAAATGACTTCTTTATTTACATGAGTTCCTGACAAGCAACTAACAAGCATGGGAGGCTACTTGTCTCTCAGACCACACACACACACACACACACACACACACACACACACACACACACAC
>CAJQZJ010009351.1:2520923-2531564 GCA_907164525.1 Lophiomys imhausi | reverse complement strand
TGTGTGTGTGTGTGTGTGTGTGTGTGTGTGTGTGTGTGTGTGTGTGTGTGGACACACACATGAGTGCATACTCAGTATACTTATGGAAGTCAGAGGACAATGTTGGTTCTCCCCTTCCATTACGTGGGTCCTAGAGATCAAACTCAGGTCATCAGGCTTAGCTGTAATTCTCTCACCAAGTAAGCCATCTTGCCTGCCAATGCTTGCTTTTTTTAAGAGAGACATATGCATAAACAAACGCTTTTCTGCTTGTTCAAACAGCCACGTCAGGCACACTGTGAAAGGTGATGATCACTAGCCATGCTATTTCAAAGGGCATGCAGACTTCACTGTGCTTGGGGAAGCCCTCTCTCTTAGTGGTCTCTATCCTAGCAAATCCAGAGAAGTAAACTGCACAGCATGAACAAAGAGCATCATTGGGGCTGACCAGAACTTCCTTTCAGAAATCTAAGACCAATATGGTGATTCATGAGAGAGAGAGAGAGAACCTTTCATGAATAAGTCTAGGGAAGATGGTTTTGAAGCCATCATAATGCACTCATAATCTTCAGAAAAGTGAGGTGATGTGAGGGTTACTTTTCCTTCTGTGGCACCTTCTGAAGTTAAGTTATTTGCTTATTTATTATTTATTTCTTCTCTCTGAACTTAAGCTGCTTGGAATCAGGGAGACATTCAGTTCATTTCCATGACAGCTCATGGTGGAGCACAGGGTAGACACTATAAATTCAGGTCCAGTGGCTAGTATTCTTCTGATACATGATCTACTCTCACTGGCTGGCTGTTATTTTGTACTATTTCTAAAAGTCTTGTCAACCCCAAAGAAAAGTAGCCATTGAGTCATTAGGCAAGAACTTGAGAGGTTCAGAAGATTAGAGAGGCTGTGATCCTAACTTTAAGGAGTTTCATGTACCTAAAACTTGAATACTAAGCTTGTTTTTTCATATTTGAATTTATAAGTTTTAATCATATTTCAATTCGTTTTCTGTCTGTGCATGAACCTGTGCAAGTATGTGTGTTTGAGTAGGAGACTACCAAAGTAGGTGAATGGAGATCAGAGGAAATCTGTGAGACTTAGTTCTCTTTCTCCACCCTGTGGGTCTCAGGGATCCAACTCAGGTCATCAGGCTTGTCAGCAGGGACCTTCACTTACTGAGCCATCTTTCCACCCCAAAGCTATGTAACTTTAAAACATCTGTAAAGAGGTAAACTGTGGGGCTGGAGAGGTGGCTCAGAGGTTAAGAGCACTGGCTGTTCTTCCCAAGGTCCTGAGTTCAATTCCCAGCAACCACATGGTGGCTCACAGCCATCTACATTGAGATCTGCCTGGGCATATATGTAGAGCAAATACTGTATACATAATAAATAAATAAAAAATGTTAAAAAAGAGGTAAACTGTGCATTTCTTTTATTGCTTTGTATAAATGTGGGTGTTTGAAGCTTGATAAATTGCAGGCTCATAGGACTAGATGAGACTTTCAGATCAGGGGCAAAGGGAGTGGAAGGGTAGTTTGGGTAATAGCATACTCATAAGCAAGGAAGAAAAATTAGAAGTTAGAATGTTTTCTTTCCCCCCTCTCCCTCTGTTGCAAAAGTGGGTATGTTTTGTGCAACTAACTCTGTAGTTAGTTGTGACATGGCACCAAGGGTTGGACTCAGTTCATTTCTTTCAGAGTATCTCGCATTATAACTCCTTCTCACTTCACTGAGTCCTACAGAAAATTGCATTCTTACCTGCTCTTCCTGTTTTTGAAAACCAGAGCAAGTGAAAGACCTGTATGACAAGAACTTCAAGTCCTTGAAGAAAGAAATTGAAGAGGACACCAGAAGATGAAAAAATCTCTCATGCTCATGGATAGGTAGGATCAACATAATAAAAATGGCCATCCTGCCAAAAGCAATATACAGATTCAATGCAATTCCTATCAAAATACCAACACAATTCTTTACAATCCTGGAAAAAGCAATTCTCAACTTCATATGGAATAACAAAAAAAAAAAAAAAAACCAGAATAGCTAAATCAATCCTGTACAGTAAAAAAACATCTGGAGGCGTCACCATCCCTGATTTTAAGCTGTGCTACAGAGCAATAGTAATAAAAACAGCATGGTACTGGTATAGAAACAGACCAGTGGATCAATGGAATCGAACTGAAGACCCAGAAATGAACCCACACATCTATGGTCACTTAATTTTTGACAAAGAAGCCAAAACTGTACAATGGAAAAAAGACAGCATCCTCAACAAATGGTGCTGGTCCAACTGGATGTTGACATGCAAAAGAATGAAATTAGACCCATACTTATCACCTTGCACAAAACTTAAGTCCAAGTGGATCAAAGACCTTAACATAAGGCCTGACACACTAATTCTATTACAAGAGAAAGTGGGTAAAACCCTCAAACTCATAGGCACAGGTGACAACTTCCTGAACACAACACCAACAGCTCAGGATCTAAGACCAACAATCAATAAATGGGACCTCATGAAACTGAAGAGCTTCTGTAAGGCAAAAGACACTGTCATTCAAACCAAATGGCAGCCTACAGATTGGGAAAAAATCTTCACCAACCCCACATCTGACAGAGGGCTAATATCCAAAATTTACAAAGAACTCAAGAAATTAAATGGCAAGAAACCAAATAATCCAATCAAAAAATGGGGAAGAGAGATAACAGAGAATTCACAAAGGAGGAATCCCTAAAGGCTGAGAGACACTTGAAGAAATGCTCAGCATCCTTCACCATCAGAGAAATGCAACTCAAGATGACTCTAAGATTCCATCTCACACCTGTCAGAATGGCTAGGATCAAAAACTCAAATGACAGCACATTCTGGCGAGGTTGTGGAGAAAGGGGAACACTCCTCCATTGCTGGTGGGAGTGCAAGCTTATACAACCACTATGGAAATCAGTCTGGCGATATCTTAGAAAACTTGGAATAGCTCTACCTCAAACCCAGCCATACCACTTCTGGGTATACATCCAAATGATTCCTCACCAAACCACAAGAATGTTTCCTCATTTGTGTTCCTAGCAGCCTTATTTGTAATAGCTAGAAACTGGAAACAACCCAGATGTCCCTCAACCGAGAAATGGATAAAGAAATCTGTGGTACATCTACACAATGGAATACTACTCAGCCATCAGAAACAACAAAATCATGCAATTTGCAGCCAAATGGATGGAACTAGAGAAGCTCATCCTGAGTGAGATAACCCAGACTCAGAAAGATGCACATGGCATCTATTCACTTATAATTGGATTTTAGCCATATACTACAGGATAACTATACTACAGCCAATGCACCAAAGGGAACAGGAACATAGACTTTGTTACCTGTCAATGAGACACTTTGCCCTAGTGGTGCTGCCTTGTAGGCCCCCAGGGTATGAGAAGGCTCTTGGCCCTCCTATAACTGCTGAAATGGGGCAGGGGACTGATATGTGGGCACACCCCACTCTGGAGGAGTGGGATGGAAGGGATGGGGGCAGAGGGTGGGAGGGTGGGACTGGGAGGGTTTGAAAGAGGGTACTGTGATGGAAATATAACTTGAAGTAATAAATAAACATTAAAAAAAGAAAACAGGACTTGCTATTAAATAGCACAGACATTTCCTGTAATCAGTCCTTAATGAATGATAGCCCTTCATTTCAAAGTACCTTACATTTGATGCAGCTTTACATCACAGGGACAGACATGTAACGTTTTGAATTCTTTATTATCATTAAGCATATTAGTATAATTAAGGTATATGTGGTAAATGTCCTAAGAACATGATTAAGTCATATTTCAAAAGAACGTTCCCAACAAGTTAAGTAGAGGCACAGAAGTAATGAAGACAGGGCAGAGGGTGGTTAGGAGCTCAGTGAGGAAGGATACTGCATTTCATGCTGGAAACTTTGGCAGGAAGAAGGCCCAAAAAGTTCTAGGCTCTACAAAGAGAACTGTTTCTATTGTGGAGTCTGAACCAAGAACAGGATAGGGAAGGAAGCAGTGGGGGAAGTCACTGCGCAGATAAGAATGGGAAAGCCTGTGAGTGGGATTCTTTTATGAATTGGCCACTGTTTGTTTGCTCTCCTCTGCAAGATGTTCCACTGAAGATCAAATCACTAAATGCAATAAATACAAAGTATCATACTACACCTATGAAGAGCCTGCTTGCCTTGGAGATTAGAAAAAACCCAAGATAGCAAGCCTAATAAACAACAGAGGAGGGAGTGAAGCCTAATTATTTTCACTGTTCCATTTCTACTGACTTAGCAGCCACACAGATAACGCTCATACATACCTTGGTGGCAGTCATGATGTAGACTAGGTGGGAAAGAACATAACAGAGCAGTTGAAGGTAATTCTGATGTTTTCAGCCGTACCATTTGACAAATGATGCTATTGCTGACCAAGAAGGACAATGGACTGTGGAGACCTGTTCCCCCTGGCACATACACACTGAAAATCAGGGTGGATGAGGAAGTTATTTGGATTCATTGAGAAGAGACTACTGAGTTCAGTATGTTCACAGGCAGATCTGAGTTGAGGAGGCAATTGGCAACATGGCTGTGGGTGAAATCTGCCAGGAAGAGACTGAGAGGGAGATATGAAGAACTGGATTAAGACCACAATGCCAAGTCAATCAACAACTGAGGAAGAGACAAAGGAGGAAGTGTCAGTAAAAAAAAAAAAAAGGCTAAACACATTGCAAAGATGCTTGGACCTAGTTGGAGGGAAAACATATGTTTGTAAAAAGTTATATGTTATCTTACCTTAAGTGATAACAGGAATTATGTATTTGGATGATAGATGGAAAACAAGGCAGAGCAAATAAAAGGCAGCAAAGTTTCAAAAGCCAATAGCTGGACTTAACTAGAAGCTGACCCAGTTTTATCTGGGAACAGGCTACTTCTATGCCCACAAACTTGCTGAGAAAGAATAAACGACAATGGGTAGAGGCCCCTCTGACAGGTCAGAGGAAAACTCTAGCTTGAGAAGACTCTAGCCAAACATCCAGCTACTTGGCCTGATAAATATTAATGTGAATACGAACATTTATCACTGAGATAAATATGAATTTATTTATTCATATAAATAATGTCCTTCATCATCTGTCCAGTATATTAATAAAAACAGACCAGGTGAAGGGGCCGAGGCAGAAGACTGCATCCCATTTTAAGGAGAGGACACCACCTACGTATAACCAACACATGTGCTTCTATCAGGCATGTGGAAGCCCATATTTCCAAAAAAGCAACAGCAAAAGTAGTTCTTGAAGCTATCTGTGAATTTTGTCTGATAAATATTTAAAAGTTGTCTGTTCCTCTCAGGAGTGTTTTCTTCTTCTTCTCCTCCTCCTCCTCCTCCTCCTCCTCCTCCTCCTCCTCCTCCTTCTTCTTTTTTTCTAGAGCTTTCAGGTGTGCTGTTAAGTTCCTAATATGAGCTGTCTCCAATTTCTTTTTGAAGGCACTTAGTGCTATGAACTTTCCTCTTAGTACTGCTTTCACTTAATTTTAACAAAGAAGCCAAAATCATACGATGTAAAAAGGACAGCATCTTCAACAAATGGTGCTGGTATAACTGAATGTCAACATGTAGAAGAATGCAAATAGACCCATTATTTGTCACCCTGCACAAAACTTAAGTCCAAGTGAATCACAGACCTCAACATAAAACCAGGCACACTAAATCTAATAGAAGAGAAAGTGAGGAAAAGCCTTAAACTCATTGGCACAAGAGACAACTTCCTGAACAGAACACTAATAGCTCAGGCTCTAAGACCAACAATCAATAAATGGGACCTTTTAAAGCTGAAAAGCTTTTGTAAGGCAAAGGATACTGTCATTAGAACAAAAAGGCAGGCTATAGATTGGGAAAAGATCTTCGCCAATTCCACAACCAAAATATATAAAGAACTCAAGAAATTAAACATTAACAAACCAAATAATCTAATCAAAAAGTGGGATACAGAGCTAAACTGAGAATTCACAAAAAAGGAATCTCTAATGACTGAGAGACGCTTGAAGAAATGTACAATATCCTTAGTTATCAGGGAAATGCAACTCGAAATGACTCTAAGAGTCCATCTTACATCACATGGCTAAGATAAAAACTCAAGTGACTGCACATGCTGGTGAGGATGTGGAGAAAGAGAAACACTCCTGCATTGCTGGTGGGAGTGCAAACTTGTACAACAACTTTGGAAATCAGTCTGGTGACATCTCAGAAAATTGGGACTAGTTCTACTTCAAGACCCAGCCACCACTACTCCTGGGTATATATCCAAAAGATTCTTCACCAAACTGCAAGGACATTGGCTCAACTATGTTCATAGAAGCTTTATTTGTAATAGCTAGAAACTGGAAACAACCCAGATGCCCTTCAATCAAAGAGTGGATTAAAAAACAAACAAACAAACTGTGGCACATTTACATAATGAAATATTACTCAGCTGTCAGACACAAGGAAATCATGTAATTTGCAACCAAATGGATGGAAGTAGAACTCATCCTCAAGTGAGCTAACCCAGACCCAGAAAGATACACATGGCATGTACTCACTTATAACTGGATATTAGCCATATAGTACAGGATAACTATCCTACAACCCACAATCCCCAAAAAACAGGAACCTAGTATAACTTCCTATGAGAAACTCCAAAAGCAGAGAATCAAAACAGATACTGAGACACACAGCCAAACATTAGGTGGAGCTCTGGAAGTCATGCATAAGAGAGGGAGGAGGAATAGAGAGACCTGGAGGGGGCAAGAACACCATTTGAAGATCAACAGAACAAACCAATTTAGGCCACTAGAGGCTTACAGAGACTGAAACACCAACCCCCCCCCCCAAAAAAAAAAGAAAAAGAAAAAAATAGGCACATATAGACTAGACCTAGGCCTCCCTATACATATATAGATGATAGGCAACTTGGTCTTCATAAAGATGAATATGGGGAGGTAGTCTCTCTCTTATCACGGACTCTGTTGCCTGTTAGTGGAACACCTTACTGTAGCTGAGCTGCCATGTCAGGTCCCAGTGCAAGAGGAAGCTCTGAGCCCTTATGTGACCATTGATCTGAGGGGGGATGATAGGTGGAGGTCCCCCTCACCTAAGGAGAAGGAGAGAAGGGAGGAGGGGAAGCAAGGTAGGAGAGTGGGAGCAAGAGGGGAGGAGGGAAGGTGCTGTGATAGATATAACTTGAATTTTAAAAAGATTTAAAAGTCAAAGGGATTATAAACTCTAAACTTAGATAAAACCTTCTATATCACTCATAAAATTTAAAGTATTATATCATTAAGGAAAAGTACCTGTAAGTGTTCAGCTCACCAAATATTGACAGACTGAGCACCCACAGACAATCCACATCCAGATCAAAACATCCTGGTGAGTAGGGATGTAGCTCAGTGGTAGAGGACGTGCTCAGCATCTGTAAAGCCCTGGATTTCATCACCAGGATTTCAAAACATCAAACCAAACCAAGCTAAACCCTTGTGTCTATTTTTGGTTCTGTAACCAAAGCATGATTTGTTGACTATAAATAGAAATGATCTAAAATGTATGCAAATAAAGACTGCCAGAGACCAGGGGCCGGTTTGAACAATACTTTCTCCAGAAAGTACCCAATTCCTACCATCCTTACTCTCCTAATTCAAGTCACCATAAGTCTAAAGTATCTCCCAATTACTTGCTAGTCTCTTGAGTTCTGATCACTCCTATGCATTTGAACCCGGGTTATTTAGCATCATACTATGACAATAACTGTCTCCAGCTAAAGCCTCATCAGAACGTCAAACATACTGCCCTTTTCCATACCATTCAACCCGTGTAAGATTCACCTATATTCAAAGGACCACCACCTATAGCATCTACTCATCTGTTAAGTGTTTACACCTGGTAGATTATGTTCTTTGCACTTTAAACTTCTTCCAGTCCTCATTTATAATATTTATCTTTCTTCTGTTCATACTGTTTTCTAAGCCCACAAAACTTTAGTGATTACCAGCACCTCACTAGGTATATTTTTTTGTCCATCTATAGTAATATTTGGGGGGTTACTATGCCTCCTTTTGCTCCCTAATGTTTATGGGGATTACTACCCCACTTTAGCCCAGTTAGCTCCCAAATAAATGACACAGAGACATTATATTTTATTAACAACCTATTGGCACTGTGCTGGGCAGGTTCTGAGCTATTCTAACCTGACTGATATGTTAATCCCCAGGTCAATGCCCCATTACTTGCCATCTTATCATTGACCTGGCTCACTCTGTTCCAAGTTATGTCCTCAGGGAGAGCTTCTCTTGGCCACATGCTCATGATCCATCCTGCCTAATGGTGACCTCTTTCTTCCCCTCCTTTTTTCTTCCCCCTTCTGGTCCCTGCTTGAGACTCCTCACTCATCTAAAGTCCTGCCTTCCTATCCTCTCTGTCCAGACATAGGCTCCAGACTTTTATTAACCAACTGGAGATGACTGGGGAGCATTCTTCATGGCACAATGGTTAATATAATGCCCATGTCCAAACTGCAACCTGATCTTGGGGCACAGAACTCGGCATCTAAATACACAGAACACAAGACTAACCCAAACCCATCTCAGGGCTCAGCTTAAGTATCAAAGTTCTAGACACAAAGAAATATTAGCTGTTGTTGATATATACAAGTTGAGAACATCACTCAATGGCAAATGATACAGTAAGAGTCTATAAAATGATCTGTTTTAAAAAAGTCTTTTTCTGAAGACTACAACATTGGGTCTCTAAAACTGAATTGTATTGTGGAGTATTCAAAAGCAGCCTCTGCCTTTGAAGAATTAATAATTAAGTTGGAAGAAGACAAGCTTCAGGTGAGTTAAACAATATGGTATTTTGTACTGTGAAGTTTTATGAGCCATAAGAGCTCCAGGGCATAGCATATGATAAGAGTCAGTGCAAACGTGAACGGCTAAGGAAAATGTAGTGTACACACGCAGAGGAGTTTCATTGCCTGGGAAGGATGAAAGGATAACATTTTTGAGGAAACAGATGGAACTGGAGCTCATCATGTTAAACAAAACAAGGTAGACCCAAAAAGACAAATAGCACATCTACTGTCATATGCTGAATCTTGATGTAAATATATTTACATACATATATAATATTATCAATGTAGAAAGGGAATCATATTTGGGGAGAAAAGGTTTACAGTGAGGGAGAAAGAAACAAGAGAGGGTAAGAAAGACAAAAATAAATATGTTTTCTTATGTTCAAAAATAAACATAAATAGCATATGTTTTCTTTCACATGGATTGGAACACTAATACTTGTTTATTATGAAATATAAAGTAGACACTTTTGTGAGGAAAGGGACCAGTGGGAGTTGGGAAGGAAGAATGAAGGAGGGTTGAATATGAGCAAAATACAATGATGTATATACATGTGGAAATGTGATAATTAGGCATATCATTTTGTATACGAACAGAAAATAAGTAAAAATTTACCAGGAAACAATAAATGATAAATAAACACATACAATGGAAAAGGGGGAAATGTTAGCTAATTGGGCAGAGGCCTTCAGATAAGCTTGCAGGGAATGCTTTCATTTGATTAGGCCATGAATGAAAGCAGTGAGATCCCACTCAGAGGTGACAGACAAGTCTGAAGTTAGAAGACAGACCTTGAAAGCGGCCTGAGGAGAGCAGTGTGGGCAACCAAAGGCCTCACTATGGATCCTGTACATTGGGAAAAGAAATCTATATTTAATATAATAAGGGATGGATACTCCATGGAACTTCTGGGTCAGTAAAAGACAATATTCTCTGTATAAGACAACAAGGAAGTGTAAAGCAGATGAGGTAACTGGTATCTTAGAGACATAGCATAATACCCACAAGGGAACATACGAACTCTTCAAGATGAAAAAACATTCAGACTTTGACATGGTGAGATAAAAGAAAGACCAGCTAGCACGGACATAACAAAACACCTTCATCTCCTAATCGCTATTTTACCAAAGATAATCCCTAATCAATTCTGTTCTCTAGCTAGAAAAGTACCAGATGCCTGTATTAGTCAGTTAGGGCTGTTAAACAAAATACTACAGCCCAGGGCCCTAAACTACAGAAATGAAATTCACAGAGTTCTGGAGGCTGAAAGTCAAGATCAAGGTATCGTCAGAGTTGTTTTTTTTTGTTTTGTTTTTTTTTTTCTGAGCATCTCTTTTTCATTGTGGTAGCATTTTCTTCAGTCCTTTCCTCTTCTTACAAGGACAGCAGGCCCCTTGGGTTGAAGCCCTACGTTTATGACTTCATTAAGCTTAATTACCCCCTTAGAAGTGCCCTCTACACACATCACACTCTGAGGTGCAGGAGGTTTGGTCTTCAAGGGAATTGGAGGGGGATTATTATAGAAATCAGACTTATGGGGTGTGCTTCTAAGGAGGTTTTAAGGAAATCTGGTAAATTTTAGGTTCTTTCTTTTTCAGTAAGTATGGGATATTCCTATGGACTGAACCATGTCCTCTTCCAAGCCTACTTATCCCTACCTTATCATCTTTCATCTATGTGATGTATGCATTTATCTGTCATCTATTCCCTATTTGTCTGCCAACTATCCACCCACTCACCTATCTATCTATCTATCTATCTATCTATCTATCTATCTATCTATCTATCT
>CAJQZJ010009351.1:2504512-2519131 GCA_907164525.1 Lophiomys imhausi | reverse complement strand
TATCTATCTATCTATCTATCTATCTATCTATCTATCTATCTATCTATCTATTTATTTATTTATTTTGCCTATCAAGCCTTTGGAATGGCTGCAGTTCCTGTCTGTAGTCAAATATAATATTGGGAAAGCAAAGGATGAAAAGAATGATGATCTTCCAAAGAATTCAAGAAAACGAAACTATAGGAAAATAAAACCTTATTTATTCTCTCATCAGACAACCTTGCTTCTAGGTATCTATCCCAGTTGATCTAGACAATTTGTCTCCCTTGATGTGCTGATGGCTTTTGTTCCTGACAAGCAGGTATGATACCACTTCTGAACCTTTGGTCACAAGAGGTCTCTGCTGTCTGTCCTCCTCAACCTCTTCAGCAACAGATGTCCCAACAGGAACATCTGTCACATTCCCTTAGTACATGTGTCATTAGCCTGTCATTAGCGTGGCTTCATAGGAGACAGCTTGAAGAATGCCAAATTCATTAGCTATCTTCACCTGAGCTTTATAAATTTTTCCTTACAGTGAAGAGATAACACACACATGCGCAATGTGCATACACATACAAAACCTATGATACTTACATATCTTCCTCTATGTCTGAGAGAACAAAGAAATGGTATGCATTCTGTTTGCTGTCAATCATAACCCGAGATGAAAGCTTCTTTTAATGCATTCAAAAGTTATACCTGACAAACTCATACTTTCTCTAGGCTCTGAACTTCAAAAGGAATACTTTATAGGGAAAACACACACACACACTCGCATACATACACAAAACACACAGAAAACAACATGTGTACACACATAGAGAGAGACTATAAGCATTAGAATATATTTCATTTCCATTTCTATAAATCAAGCCCAATGATGTAGCACCTGTAAAACCATTAGGGTTATGCAAAGCTACAGAGAACACAAACTGCTCCCAAATGATACCTACACCATGCTGACACAAACAAAAAAGCATCAGTTGGAGAACTGGTAAGCAATTTACTCAGTCCCACTTCCAGGCTGTTTTAGACTAAAACAAATATTATTTTGTAACAATTATTTATCCAGAAATATCCAGAAGATCATTTCCTTCTTTAGCCTATGTTTAGCATCCTTCTACAAATGGAACTTATCAACATAATATACTGAATTCCCAGTGAACATACAATATTATATTACTAAAACTTTATTATTAAAATGTTCTTAATTTAGATATAGTGACAATTTGGACATAGGACATGATTCTTTCTAAAAATAATGTCTATTGTTTTTAATGATCATAAAAGTAATTTATGTTCATAGTGTTGCTTTAAAATATCAACAAATACAAAAGAAATAATTGTCATCATCTATATTCAACCAGAAAAGAGACTATTTAACTTTTGCTATATTTCTTTTTAGGAATTTCAATGGATATATTTCATCCTTTTAAAAATAAAATTTGCATGGTATTGATCAATTAAAAATCTTTTATTTTTAATTGGTGTGCATATGTGTATCTGTGTGGGGGTTGTGCACATGAATGCAGTACACATGGAGGCCACAAGAGGGTGTGAAATCACGTAGATTTGAATGGGTCCTCTGCAAGAGGATTATGCACAGCAAATCCAAAATTATATTATGGTTGGGGGTCACCATAACATGAGAAACTTTATTAAAGGGTCACAGCTTTAGGAAGGTTGAGAACAACTGTCTTAAACATGAAACACTAATGTTAGTGGGAATGTCTCATTTTCTTTGGAGAGAATTGGCTTGAACATACATTTCCAAATTTCATTGCAGGAAATTTACATTTGCTGACACACCCTCACTACTATAATTCATGCCTTGCTGGTCTCTGAAGCACACTATTATTTAATTTTACATTTGCAAGTATGATGAGTGAAAACATATTACTTCACGGTTTTATTTGCATTTCTCTGAATATTAGTGAAGGGGAATATTTCCCCCAAAGGTATTGTCATTTGTCTACCTTTGTGGCAAACTATGTGTCTCAGCCATAAATCAGAGATTTTTTTTAAGTGGAGTTGTATCAACCTGAGATATATATATATATATATATATATATATATATATATATATATGTATAGCTTGGCTGTAGGTTCTAAGAAAGGAATTTAAAATTAATTTCTAGTTCATTTACTTTATTATATAAACAAATATTATCCTTACTTTATTTTATTTTTATATAAAAATGACCTGCCCTGGAGGGTTGTTATTTTGTTGGTTTTTATTTTTATCATTTGATTCATATATAATTAATTTTGATGCTTGGGATAAGGTGAAATTGCACTGTGGGGGTTTTCCCCCCTTTTACCTACATATATCACTTTACTATATGGTTTATTGTATGACCCATTTCCTAGTGGGTTTGAATGTAAGATATATGTCTTACATATATTAGATTTCGTGCTTCTGAATCCAACTGCCATTTCTTATGTTTAAATATGAGAGTTTAGTATTGTTTTATAACATCTGATTATCCTGTTGCTCTCTCCTTTCAAAGGAAGCATAAAATATTTTCTCCATTTGAAATAACTCTACTATATTAAGGGTTTGTGGGAGGGCCTGAGCTTGCTAAGCAAACATTCTGCCACTGAATACACCCCCAGTAATTCTTCCACGGTTTTAATTGGCATTTGTAATTACAGAAAAATTAACACCTTTGTATTTCTTGCTTTTTATATCTGGAAGCATAGTGGACACCTAATCCACTAAGATCTTAATGTCTTCCTTCTCAGGAAAGACCATATTTGCTTCAAGTAATTTCCATATCCGGAGAGCTGTGGATTAAAGTACTTGTGTAATCTCTTTGAATTGTTTCAGCGTTTCAGTTGTTATTTTTAAAGCTGGTACTTATGTCCGTCCCCTTTTCAAGTCATGGAATTTTTATCTTTGTGTTTCTAATGAGCATATCTGTCATTTTAATTAAATGGCTTTTTATGATGATAGGACCTTCGAGAACATTAATTAGCAACTGATGATAAGTTGCATTGTTGTCCATCTCCAGTCTAGTGATTGGTTTAAGATGGATGTCTCTTATCACGTTTTACAAGTTTGTGTCCACCTGTCATCTTTGAGCTTCACTCCCATGTTAGGGACAAGGCTTAGTTTTATTGAGAACTTTCTCCGAATTTTTCTTAGTGTCTTATGAAATGATTTACTATGCTATGCTACACATTATAAATTTAAAACAGCCTTTTATATTCTTGCAAAAACCATATTAAATTGTGGGGTATGTATGATTCTTTCAGTGTATAATCTTATCTTTGGATTATGTCAAGGCACCATAAATTGAAACATCATCTTATCTAGAGAGCTCAAAGAATATGTTACTCTTTTTTATTAAAATGTTAAAGGTAAATGATGTAGCTTGACTAAATTTAGGAACACATTCAAAATAGTCTCATTATAATATACCTGCATTCTTAATATACCACACTCAATTAAATAGTGTATATATATATGTATGTATGTATATATATGCCTTAGCTTATTACAATATTTATAATAATACTTCTTCACATTTGGGGAATTCCAAGTTTGGAATAAACTTCTAAGATAGTGAAGTTTTAGTATATTTCTAAAAATGTAAAAACCAAAATATCTCCAAAGGACAGTCACACAAGTTTTCACTACTGACTGATGAGGTCATTTTAATTTATCAGCCATTTTGCTGCCTGCATTTTGGAATTGAGAGTCTCTGCCGCCTTGCCAATCTTAATTTCTTTCATTAATACCTTGAGACATGTTTCAAGTAGTGGAGTCGAATTGAAATGGCAGAACTAAAATTAAAGATTCCTACTGCCAAGAAGGCTGTCCATGGCTGACCTTCAGAAAAATCTCCTGGTGACTTTGAGCTTTCTCCCATAAAGTAAACAATTTACTTATTTCTCAGCATTCCTTTAACATTCCCACCAGCTGCCCCTTGCATGGGGTTTCTCTGTTCCTCTGAACATTCTCACAGCTGCAGTTAGTCTTCTTTGTCCTTTGCAGACTCCTACGTGTCACATCTGAGGACAGGGATCCTTGACCACTGTACTTCAGGTAACTAGTGCTTATTCGAGTTGTCCTAGCAACAAACCTGGCCACAGTGATGAGAGATGCAAGGGAAGAACAGTTGAACTCTTTATTAAGCTTCTACCACAGGCACTGTAAGTGCCCCTTCGACTGCTTGAATTCATTAATCCAATTTAATTTAAAAATTACTGAATAGTTCATGTATGAGGTAGATACTTAATATGATAATATGATACTCTTTCCTCTTTTGGAGTTCTATTAAAAGTTTAGTTCCTACTGGTTCAATATCGATATCTAATTAATTTCAATTTTAAGAAATGACTTAGAAATTACCCATTATGTCTTTTAAACTTTCATGTGATATGTTTGTCTCATAGGAGTGAGAGTGAGTGGAGGAGAGAGAGTGAGAGGACACAGCAGATAAATATTTGAGATTAATCAAATTTGCATAAAGCTTGGTCATGTCTACATTATAAAATATCACTTGTCAGTATTAGAGAGGCAAAACACTCCACTAGCAGTTTTATATATCTCAGATTCGAGCCAATTATAAGAAAATTAATCTGTTGAATTTTTTGGTCTATAAATAGTTTGAAATATAGAGAAACTACTCTAGTTCTTATAAATATATATATATATGTGAACATATATTATATATAAATAGAATCTATATATAATATATACTTATATATTATATATAAATTCTATTGTTACTCCATGTATAATGAAATCAACAAAAGGGGAAATATATCTAACAATCAATCATCTATGGAACTTTTCAAAGATTGATCCAAGAATGATTAGAATTCCCCTATCAAAGTCAGTGAAGTTTCTATATTTCGATCTCAGCACATAACTTCTTTGATCAGAATTTCTATCTGGCAAGTGCACAAGTTTCTTAGGTTAGAAGCTCAAGAGGCTAAAATTTACAAACAAAAGTCACTTTTCATATGGTTGGACAGGGCAATTCCTACTGGTGGACGCAGTTATCAGTATAACTATTGCCATGGTAACCTTTAGACTCAGCTTTGTAGGCACCCATTCACTGATCTTTAGAGAGATGAAGGGAAAGGAGAGGGAAGGAGAGAATGGGGAATTTGGGCTTTCAAAGTGGAGAGTCTCAACTTTATTTTACACATTACTTCAATGCCAAGGGCAAAGGTTTAAAGATGGCTGCTGCTGGTTCCACACTTTACTAAGTATGCTGTTTCTAGCATGAAGCAGACTCCCACACACAGGCTCAAAATCCTCACAAAAGGAAACTTGTACAAGATGATTACCAAGCACATATATCAAGACAATGTGTGCTTTGTGATCAATTAAAATGCAAGAATAGTCTGCACTGGGGCGTCTTATAAAAGGGCCTTTCTTCTCAGTGTTTAAAAAAAGGCAGATCTATCAAACTTATGATAATGCATTGCCACGATGATTTAATTGTCAATTACAAATTACTTAAATGTACTTTAATGATCTATATAAAGCCTTATATTTTCCACTAATAGCTATTAATGGTTGTTAAAGAAAATGAAACCACTTTACTGAAACATAATGTAGGGGTCTATTAAGAATAAATTTTCAAAGTGATAAAATATTATCATGAAAATGTGAACTCTGTACTTTTTTATATTCTGGAATAGGTCAGTCTTCTTCCCACTGAACATTTCCTTCAAATTACATGCAATCACAGTTTAGAGATCTTTATGTATAATGTAGCTAAAATAAATTTTACCCTATTCCAAGTCAAAAATGCTTTTTCAGAAGTTGCAAATGGAGGGAGAGCAACTTGTGATTACATTTTTGCAGGAAGCTTTTGGAATGCTAGTCATTGGAGTCAGCGAGAGTGACCACACTTGCTCTTGCGTGTGTTCATCTTGGCTCTGGTCCCTGTTTGCTTTTAAAACTTTTGATAGAGTGAACGAATGAAGCATTTCATGCTGCCTTGAATGGTCAGCATATGGCTGATTCAAGGTACATGTTTGCTTCTCATAATAAATGTATTGTCCAAGAAAGGTACAATTCACATGATTGTAGTAAAATAATATTATAACCATATCACAAGTTCTTAATAATGGAAGCAAAGCTCAAGGACAGGGTTTGTTTGTTTGTTTGTTTTGTTTTGTTTTTAAAAGAAGAGTGATTTTGTTATTAAACTCTTACTTGCTAGTGACCAAATTATAAACTTGATTTTCCTGCGTGTTGCTTCCTTAAAGGGGGTGGGGGTGGGGCGCATTATTCTCTCCCCTGAACACTGCTGCACACCCATTCCTGAAACTGTTCTCAGGTGTATCTTTTCTCCATGCTTTAAGATGTTCACTAGACAAAGAACCATTGGGTATAGGAAACGAAACATCATTAGAATCAGAATCAGACAGCACCAGGAGTGTGTCCACATCACTTAGAGTAATTTCAAGACTTAAATGATCCATTTACTTGTTAACTATGGACAGTTTAATAGGCCAAATGGACAAAGAAATATAGCTATTTTGGATTTGCAATTATTCTGCCTGACTGGGTATACAATAGAGCCGTGGAATCATCACTTAACCGAACACGCGATGATTGGATGTGGAATGAAAAGATTGGGTTTCAGAGTATGAGAATGTCTGAAGTCCAACTCTGACTCAGCAAACATCTGAGTTTCATACTTTTTTTTTTATAAATATTTTATTTTTTTTCTTCAAGTTACATCTCATTCACAAACCCCTCCCTATTCCCCCTTCCTATCCCGCCCTTCCACCCTCTTCCCCCCAACAGTTTCCCCTTTCAGTCCAACAGATGGTTCCTTCTCTTATAACAGTAAGTATTATACAAAACAACAGATATAAATATGCCACATTTATGAGAGTTAAATGGCCCAGTATACCTTCCCAATGTCCGGTTTATACATATTTGGCCCCTGACTTTAACATTCTACTATCTAACCATCTCCATGAGTTTAAAGGTCTATATCTGACTCAACATTCATATTAACTTGCAACACACTTTTAAGAGTATCTTCTTAGATCTATAACACCCTCTTGATTCCTAAACAACTCAAAATTTAACTATGAGACTCTAGCTGTCTATTCTTCAACCACCTCAGAGACCTGAGAGGGATAAATATATCTGCTTATATAGGAAGTGCAGGGCCTGCAGCTTCCAAAACTAAGAAAGGACATACCAATGACTGCCTGGACAGTTCCCATTTTCTCTCCATACATTCCTGCATCAGTCTTCAGCCTTTGGGTCCTGTTTCTCTGACAGACATTTGTTGTAGAACAGGGAAGTCACTTTAAGAGAGCGACGTCCCATGCCCAGAGGGTGGGGAAGGTGTTTCTCCGCCCTTCTTTTTGGTTATTTGAAGGATAACTGAAAACTCCGATATTTAAGGGAAGAGATTACAAGCTGATAAATGGTCCTGTTTAATGGGTTTTGGAGGTTAGCCCCAGGGACTTCCTACTTTTCCTTTTCTGTATCCTTCTTCCTCTCCTATGTAGGAGTGTATAGGCTTGAGAAAAATGAGATATAGACATAGCACAGGAAGGTCCAAGAAGAAGGGGCAGATTATTGAATATGCCCTTATACCTTTGTATATTGATACAAAATTAGTAGTTTATTAGGCTAAAGTGGTATTGACCATTGTTTATTGTGCAAAAATAAGATTGTATTGGATTACATCGGTATTGATCTTTGTATATTGATACAAAATTAAGATTACAGTTGGCCACAGTGGTATTGACCCTTGTATATGGACACAATATTAAGATTGTATTGGGCTACATAGGCATTGATCTTTGTATATTGATACATAATTAAGAGTATATTTAACCACAATTGAATAGATCTTTGTATATTGATACAAAATTAAAGGTAACGCTTCCTAATGGTATCATACCTAGAGATACTTAAAAATAAAATGTGAAGCTCTGGCCTCTTGATACCAACCGTCTAAAACGGTCTAGGATAGTCAAGTAAAACAAACTCCTAGTCATGCAAACATGTCACTTTGTTAGCTACTATGACAGTCTATCACAGATACTCTCTAAACTACCCAGTAATCAAGTTGCTAAGAGACAAGCAACATTTGCTTATCTAAATACAAGAGATGGATAAGGCATCTTCAAAAACCCCAAGAGATCTGCAGAATATGGCATTCAAAGATGTTATCTTAAATCAAGATTTTTTTTTAATATCGAGACATATCAGCGCCTGACAGCACCCCCTATTCTACTCCCAGTAGAAGATAAGCATCGAAGAACCTCCACTGTAAGATGGTTGAATTAGTGGCAAGCCTATCTCTTGGCATGAAAAAACCCCTTGCACCAACTGCAGACACACTGCTGTCCAAAAAGGACAAAACTTGGTAGCAGGGAAGTCGACAGCCTAACTCTGCCAAGACAGGGTAGGTAAGTCCTTCATAATCCCTGAGTTTCATACTTTTAACACTCTCTAATCCAATCAGTCAGGTGAATGCTTTAATTCGGGAAGAAGTTCCTGGTTCAGGCACTATCCCAGCCCTCCCTATTCCCTTTACCATTGCAATGCGTGTCAGGAGTGCTGCTTGGAGTTATGTAGCACTTAAGTTACAGTGTTTAGGACACATAATTCCAATGCATAATGCATGGTCCTTAATATTGAAACTTGCATGTACCCAATTGTTTGAATTTCCTTTTGAGAAGTCTGGAGAATAAACAGAAGTTTCGGAGTTTGGAGCACTGGGAACTTTTGATGTTGGGAGTTGTGAATGGCTCATTTTCACAGCACCCTGTTTCCCTCAGCTTTGACCTGGAAGGAGAAGCTGGGTCTCTCCTGGGCCAGGCTTATTTTGTAATCTAAGGCACATTCATTCGGATGTCATCAGGATTACTTTTCTCATGGCCATTTTAAAGCTGGTTAATCTGTCAAGTACTTGTCAGTTTTCCTTTTCTTGTCAATAAGCTATCCCCCAAATCTGTGTGGCCTTTTAAAGCCTCAGTTTTCTCATCAGTAAATGAAAATGATACAATTTTCCTGCCCAATAAAGAGGACTAAGTAAGGAAAGTCATGAAAGGGTTTGGCACAATGCCTGGCACACAGAAAATGCACCATAAATGTTGGCTATCCATATTACTTTTTATAATATTGTAGTGAGAAAATTATCAACGTAAAATGCAATAAAATTAGTGGTGTCTTAGATGCAATAAAATTAGTGGTGTCTTAGAAAGGAAAATGGCTCTGTTGAGCACTGTGGGAAATGCAGACTTTCTCCCTGAGACTCCAGGAAGACATGATATGTGTGTAGACAACAGAACCCTAGGTAGGTGCTTTTTATGAAGCAGGTCTAAGAGCTCAGCATTTGAAAGCTACAGATGGCAATCTGAAAAGAACTTGTGCAAACCTACTGTAGGTGTTCATTCCTCCCCCTCCCCCACCCTGCCCTCAGTATGTTAATTAGGCAACATCCACTTGGAGAGTCTTGCCTCTATGAGTTTTTAGTGCTCTTACAGCACAGCAGCAATGGTGGATCACAAAGTTAAAACCAATAAGTGTTCGGACAGGAGGATAAAGGGCAGTGAGCTCATTCTCTTGTCATCTTTTCAGTAAACCACAACCACTCTAATTCCAGAAGAGAGATCTTTGAACACAGGTATTTAATTGGAGTCCTGATAATGAAGTGGAATCCAAGTGAGAAGAAAGGGATGGAGTGAGTGAGGTTTACTCATTCATTAGACAATACTTGTTGGGTACCTAATCCATTCAGGTTCCAGGAGTGAGGGTGCCACCATGGCAGAAGGACCACCCCTCCCGTGGCCCCAAACACAGAGTTGCAGGCTCTAGTGGGAATTTGTGATGATCTTTGTTGTCAAAAAGACATGGGAATTTTTATGTGATCTCGTGGCAAATAATGAATGGTGTTGTTAACAAAAGAGAAAATAAGAGAGTAAAGGTATTGAAAGGGGTAGATGGAGGATATTTTGTATAAGTTAATAGAGACACACCTTTCTGAAGAGGTGATACTAGAACACATATGAATGAGAGGGGAGCTATTACATTCCAGTTCATGGGAAAAGACTCATCAGGTAATCTAGTTTCTACATTTGCTTTTCAATTTCTTTCTTTTTTTCTTTCTGTCTGTTTTTCTTTCTTTTTTTTTTTTTGGAGAATTTCATATATGTGTTCACTGTATTAAGCCCCATCCAGTGGAAGCAGAGTGAGCTATGCACAGCATGGTGGGTGGGAGAAGGAGTCTGTAGAGTACAGGCTTTTACAAAAGTTTCAATAGAGACACACCAGAATCTAACATCCAAAGATAATATCCTTTGACGATAACATCCCTTCTAAAATAAAATGAGTGCTATCTTGGGAAAGAAAAGAAACAAGACGGATCTTCCTCCAGATAAACATGTACATCTGCAGAGGCACAGCTCCAGTTTGGCCCATGTGACAAAGATGAATTGAGGCTGGTTCAATGTGAGACAACAGTGTATGTATCGTTCTTTGACATTTGAAGCTACAGTAGATTTCTTTCTCCTTGCGTTCTTGCTTCTGCCCCATTGTTAGCAGTTTGTTAGGTGAACAAGTCAGATGTCTTCTAGTTGATTTGTGAGTGCTGACCTCACAGAATACAGATTCCTTGCCATTTCCTGCTGCCTAAGTACTGTCAACATTCCCTCTGAAAATGATAACTTGGAGTTAAAAGAAACAAACAAACATGGGAACAGACACTATCTCTTATTTTAAAAGGTGCATAGGATACAGTCACCTCCTACTATAGTAAGTGACATATGTTTCCCCTTTAATGTCACCACAATTAATATTCCATTCCTCACCATTTCAGATATCCTTTAAATATAATATTTTCATTCATTCTTTGAAAATGTCATATGTGTATATATTTTGATCTTATCTACTATTATTAGTACCTAGCTCCAATTGTCCTTGAAGCCCAGTAACCTATCTCCTTCCTGACTTCATGTTGTTGTTATTATTATTATTATTATTATTATTATTATTATTATTATTATCTTCCTGAGTCCACTTAGTGCTGGCTTTATAGGTGTGGGGCCATCCGCTGAGGTGTGGGGAACTGGCCAACAGCCACATACCCGAAAGACGGTGACACTCTCTCTTTTACAAACCATCAATTGTCAGTATTTCCTCAACTAGGGGTGGGGCCTCAGGAGCCCCTCCCCCATTCACATTGGAATTTTGATGGGTTGTATCTTGTGCAGATCTTGTGCAGGTAACCACAGCTACCTTGAACATCATGTATGCAATGACCATGTTGGAGCACTTTATATATCATAAAATTACAATCCTGTGTGATACATATTTAGTTAGTGTAGCTTATAATTATCTAAGAGATTTCCATGATGCACCCTGCCCTTTTCTCCTGGATATATAGCCTGAGGTTTATTTGTTGACGATTCTCTCATCCTCAGCCTGATTGCAAAGCGGGAAAGCATGTGCCTAGAATGGCAAGGGAAGAAACAATAGCGCTGTCATCGTAAGAACAGTAGGACAGCAAGGACCCTGTCTTACACTCCTTTTCCTTACTCTCAGTCCCCATTGTGTCAATCACTTTCCTGTCTGGAAGATGCTGAGTGAACTTGGGACAGAGAATCAGGGAGAGGCTTTAAAAGCAGAGCATGCTGCCTCCGGAAACACAAGACTTCAGAATGGTTTCCAGGGTCATGAAAAAGAAGAAGCTTGGAAAACTGAGAACAAGGATGAGGTAAACAGAGTTCTGCCAAGGAGCCCAGCTGTCCAGTCAGGAGTCTCTAAAACAGCAAGCAGTGTGCTTACAGAGAACTCTGCCTAGCTCATGGACATTACAGTTAACATGCCTCCTATCTGACAACAGTAACAATATTGTTTAGACACAGGGATTTTAAAATTCTCTGTTTCATAACTTTCTCTCCTCTATTCATATTTTGTTTTATGGCTTAAAGCAATCGAATGAGGCCATAAATAACTGGCAGTTGTTGAGTTAGTCAGTGTTCCCACCAGGTGATGGCTAGACATGGGACTAGTTGTCCATTTCTGAGCCATACTCTGAATTGCTTTTAGTGGATTCTTGGCTTTTGTGGGAGAACTAGAGTTCTAATTCAGTCATTTGTTCTGTATGCTGCTTAATTTATTGTTGTCAATCTTCTATCACTTTTCTTGTTAAAAATATGCAAACCTCTTTGAGACTGGAATACCAACAGCCACTAAGAATGCTTCAGCTTTAATGTCCTAATTAGGAAACAATCAAGGTTATCAACCAAAATATAAATATAGGAAAAGCTTTCCAAGTTAATCTGCTTAAAAAGAAAAAAAAAAAAAGAATCAACTAGGCATGGGGGCATGTGCCTCTAATCATAGCACTTGGAGGCAGAGATAGAAAGACTAGGAATTCAAAACCAGCCTTGGCTGGTTATACTTTGATTTTGAGGCCAGCCTGGGATACGTGAGACCCTGTCTCAGATTCAAATAGTTTGATTGTCTTCTCCCACAAAACTTTTTAGAAGTGTAGGAAGATAATGAAATGGTTAAATTGTGGCAAAGATGAATTTTACATCTTTTTTTTAGTCTATTAGTCTAAAATTGGATATTCATTTTCTGAATAACAGAACAATGGTATAAAACCAGTATCTTGCGAAAGCTGGAAATGTTTTGAGAGCAATTGCATGGCTTTCATTTTTGAATTACATAATTTCAATGTGAGTCAAGTGCAGTAATTTCATAGAAAGAGTTTTATAAATCTGTTATCAACTTCAAAGAACCATCACCTAATGTTAACTATCTCTGTCTGGAAAAAAAAAAACCACCTTATGCCTTTCTTAGTACATTAAGTTCTATATAAAAGCAAAATAACAGCTACATTGACTGAGCACTTAGTGCCCCAGACAACCGCTTTAACTCTTTATAGATATGCCATCACTCTTCCCAGTAGTCCTAGGGGGGCAGGGAATACTGACAGCCTCCTTGTTAAACATTTACATATTATTTTGGGTGCATATACACGTTTGGGAGTGTGCATGCTGTGGCACGTGTGTGGAAGACAAAAGACAATTGGCAGGGGGTCAGGTCTCTCCTTCCATCCTGAGGGTTCCAGGGATTGAACTCGGGTCCTTAGGCTTGGTGGCCAGTGCCTGTACCAGCTGAGTCATTTTGCTGGCCCTGGTATCACCCTTTTTATAAAGAAAAAAAAAAAGAATCTGAACCCAGAACCCAAATGGTTCATTACAGGGCTCATCCCCCATTTAGCAATGAAGCTGTGGAATAGAAATTTGAGTTCTGTCCAATTCCAAGGCATGTGACAATGAACTTCCAAGTAGGCAATATTACACTTGAATGTGTTCAGGGAAGATACATAAAATTCTCCTATTTTTCTTTAAGTCATTGCAACAAAGTTTGTCCTGTAATTTTAGAAGCAGATGACATTCAGAGAGGGGGAAAAAGCTTTTCTTTCCATTTCCGTGTTTTGGAATATATAAACTGACTCACTCCTAATCTTTAGAATTTGTACATTTCACACCAGGAAAGACAGTCTAAGGAGGGAACATTTTATTCCCAACTGACATTCTGGGTTTAAATATCCTTTGCAACAGTTTTGTTTTGAAAAAATCTCAGTGGCTACATATGAACCTGCCAGATGTCAACAATGTGTCTGCCATGTACAATATCCCCCAAAGACTAAAAGTACTTCACAGTGATACAGTATTTGGAAATAACCCTCAAACACCTTTGGCCTGCTGCATCACTAAATGTCTATGTAAACTACTTTGAAACAACAGCTGTTCCGTATTCTTGTTCCCTTTGTAAAACAAAATGACTTTGGAGGGAGAGGGGGTGATGCTCCTCTCATTTTTTCAGGATGGATTCAGCCAGAATCCACAGTTCTCCTGCTCAGAACAAGTTCAGGTCTTGGAAACCACCTGTAGCTACCGCAGCCTTCTGCAGGTGTTTGCCTGTGGGAGGCTGTCAAGAATCAGTCTAAATCAAGGCAAAATTTCTGACAGAAGGATATTAACTGGCAGGAACTGTTTTAGGACTCAGAATTTCTTTCTGGGACATGGTACATAGGGGGAATCTGCACTCAAAAATGAATCAGTGATGAGGACTGCAGCGATGGAAGTAACTGAGCATCTTGGCAGAAGGAAGGCTACCTGCAAAATGCAGTGATAGATGGGAAATGGAAAATGACATGTGATGGGGTGCAGAGAGAGAGAGAGAGAGAGAGAGAGAGAGAGAGAGAGGGAGGCAAATAGTTGGCTAGTTGGCATTTCCAGTTACTCTAAGAAAAGAATGGTAAAGTTTCAAGAGGTCAGATGCTAAAAGATGAAGGAAGCAAAATGTGGTGGTACACATCTTTTATCCCAGAACTTTGGAGATAAAGGCAAGGCAGGTTGATCTCGGTAATTTCAGGCTAGCCTGGTCTACATAGTGAATTCCAGGATAGTTAGACCCTGTCTCAAAAGTAAAATAAAATATAATATGAGGGAAATGACATCCAACAAATACTAACATGGAGCTAGAATTTGTCCTGCAAGGTGACTCAAAATAATTCTGGCCATTTGTCTCTCCATGTATCTACCTATTCTATCACCTATCTCTATCTATCTATCTATCTATCTATCTATCTATCTATCTATCTATCTATCTATCTA
>CAJQZJ010009351.1:2482729-2504502 GCA_907164525.1 Lophiomys imhausi | reverse complement strand
CTATCTATCTATCTATCTATCTATCTATCTATCTATCTATCTATCTACCTACCCACCTACCTATCTATTTACCCACCCACCTACCTATCTATCTACCTACCCTCCTACCTATCTATCTATCTAATAATCTATCTATTATCTATTTCTAGTATCTGTTTATCTATCTGCCATCTATTTACTTAGCTATCTTTCTATCTACTATATATCATCTATTTGTGTGTCTGTTGACTATCTAACCATTTATCCATTAAGCAGTTTGCAATTTCCAATATCCTCTTCAGTGCACTGTGTCAATGAACTGATTAGTAATTTAACAACCCCCTTTCTGCAATTATAGGCATGAGATAAAGGGGGAGACAAAGTGGCTTCCTGTGAAAAAAAGAATCAGCATCCCAAGCCTTATGTGCATGAAGCATGTTGATTTCATGAAGATGTATGCAGGCACGCACTGTCTGTGGCACAACCTGAGGCTCTGGGAGGGAACATTCATTTGCAGGCAGAAGAAAGACCCACGTTTTAGACTTGGCTCAGTAAGTTACCAACTGTGTAACTTTGGCAGTGCTACTTAGCATATCCAAGACCATGTTTCCTAATCTGCAAAATAGGAGTAATAGAATCTGCCTCCCTCCAGAAATGCAAATGTGTTTATGGTATTGCTTGGCAACAGGGAGCCAAGCTTCAAATGATAATCAGATTCCTCTGAATCAGTCACCTACAAATGTCTCTCAGTATTACAGATTCAAGTCCTAGGACTGCCATCAACCGATGCCGTTTCCACCATACAAGTGAAGAAAATTGAAATTGAGTGGTCAGTTTGTTAAACTGACATTAGAAATTAGGTCTTTGAACTTCTGATCCCTGAATCTTTTCACTGGGGAAAGCAAATCATGTAAATAATGTGCCAGGGAGCTAAAAGGATATAAGTGACAACATTTGACACCAGGACCATCAAATTCTAAACTCTGTGTTCTTTCTGATATACACATAAAAGCAGAAAACAAACAAAAAACCAAAACCAAACACAAACAAACAAACCTCCTAGTATGTATTGCACCTTCTATCTACTGTGGATTACAAGTGATTGCCATTTATTTACAGAAAAACACCAAAAGGATAGTGTGCTAATATAGTAAGATAAATTTTTGACTCAGAACACTGTAAAATCAGTCTATACCTTGCCTTTATAGGGAGACCAGAAGTTCACTTCTATTCCTGTAATGGAAATTAATTTTGGTCTTGCTTCATGAGAATTTGATGAGGCACAGCCTGATGTGTCTTAAAATGGTATATTCAATTTTGTTACTGCAGTTGAGAGGTGGGGCAGGGGGAGAGAGCAATATAGTGAGTGTTTATTTTCTTTCACTGATGGTAAATTGCTGTATATAATCACATAGCCAGAGGGAATGGCTTAGTGAGCTAAGCAGCAGGTTTGCTATCCAAGGCAGCGTAAAACCTCAACTCCTAATGCCAGGAGAGTCTGTATGACTCTTCATCTCCTTGAATTTGATCAATTACACTTCATAGATTTTTTTTTTATTATGTAAGAGACTCAAACAAGGCTTTCTAACACAGATCCAGTCTATCTTATGGAGACTCTAAATACTTCGTACTTTTTGTTTATCTAAGTATTGAATTTCAGGCTTACTGCCTCTAATACCTTTGCAGCAGTTAGAAAGCAAATTATGTGAGAACTCATAATTAAGCTGAGACTATCTGAGTGGACTTGGGCACTGTACCATTGTATGTGTGATCTGCCAGTCCTGTTGAAAAAGAAAATGGATCCATGAAATAAAGAGGAACCCAACAGACTAAGTGACATTAACCACTACCTGTTAAAGAGCAAGTGTGTACTTGACACTCAATAAGAATTATCTATTCAATCCTACAGCTGCCTTCACTGGTAGATATTTTTAATTCCACTATACATGGCGGTTTGGATGCTGTGTTTAACATCACTGAGAAGAATGGGAGTGCTCAGATTTCAATGACGCTGCGTGTGACCATCAGAGTCCAGCTTGTTCTCTTCATTTATGCTGCTATGAATTACTGTATGTTTCATTAGAAAAGTAAGAATGGCGCTAAGGAGATGGTTTAGTCAGTTAAGTAGTTGCTTCGCAAGTTTGAGGACCCGAGTTCAATCCCTAGAGTCTACGAAACAAAACAAACTCCCCCCAGAAAACAAACCTTCACTGCCCCTCCCCCCTCATGACCAGGTGTTGTGGTATATACTTGCAGTCTCAGTTCTGGGAAGGTGGAGACAGATGTTTCCCTGAAGCATTCTGTTTAGCCAGCATAGCCTCTTGATAAGCTTTAGGCCAGTGAGAGAAACTGCCCCCAGACGAGGCAGAAAATATCTGAGTAACGACACCAGCAGGCCATCAAAAGTTGTCCTTTGACACACACGGGGACACACACATATACACACACACACACAGACACACACATTCATACACACAGACACACACACACACAGACACACACACATATAACTGCACCTGCACACATGTTTATTAACCACATGCAGGAACATATATCTACAAATATACTCCTCCACTTCATCTCCAAAAACACAAAAGAAAAAAGAACAAAATATGGGAAGGTACAAAACATGGAGCTGTTAAGCAAAGTCTCAAATCAGGAAGACAGCAGGACCCTGGAACTCAAAGAGCAAGCTTGTGTCATGGCCTCAAATTGTTGTGTCATGACTGCCTTTAAAGGGTCAGTGGAGAATTTCCCCCCCCCACACACACTTTCTCTTCCACATGGTGAGTGGGTAGGCTTTCAAGCATGGTCTCCAGAAGAACCCAGTGTAGGTGGGTGTGAGGGTACAATACCCTTTAAAAATGTCTTTAAAATGTCAGAGGCAGAGTTCTTACACTTAGCATAATTTTCCTTTGCTGAGATGGCTTGTCAGAGAAATCTGAGGGCCAAGAAGTCATAGCTCCATCTGGAATATGTTCTCTTCTGTCTTTTATTTACTCTGTTTTCTAGGTACTTTTGTTTTAGAACTCTTCAGTTCCTCCCTTCCATCAATCCTGGGACGCTTGCACTATGATAGCCTTGTGCTATGCTATGTGTGAAATCATAGACAAAATAAAGAGCCTCGTGTTTTGGGCACACATTCAGGACTAAGAATCATCAAAAATGAGGGGTAGAAGAACAAATAATCTTATTAACTTGAGACTTATTAATGATAGTGTGCCTGCGAGCCATCTAGGGAAAGAAAGCATCAGGAAGCATCTGGGCGGTTTAAAACTGGATGTGTAAGTCTGAAGGACACAGGAAGGGTTGGGAATCGTCATTTTAGGAGACAGTCAGAATTGTAAGGAAGTGTGAGGTGACAGAAGAGAGGATGGGCAGAATGACAGCTCTTGGTCAAAGCAGAATGGCAGAAATGATGGGAAATACCCGCAAAAAGATAAGAAAAAACAAATCGTTATAGAGTTCAGAGAAACAGATTTAGAAGGGAAAATTAACTTTGAGGAACAGAATTTCCAGAAGGGATGTTTTAATTTTATAATAAGATTTTACAGAAATTTTAGTAAAATAGAATCAGTACTTAACACTGTGAATCTGGGTTTTTGTTTGTTTTTGAGAATAGGGTCTTCCTAGGAAGCCCAGACAGTCCTGGAGTGAACCCCTGATTCTCCTGATTCAGCTTCAAAATATGGGACCACAGGTGTGTACTACCATGTATGGTTACCCTGTGAATCTTTTTAAAAGATTACAATAACCAGAGTTTTATGAATTTATCAAACCACAAATAAAACCCATCCATATTTTACATAAAACCCATCCATATTTTTCAAAGCTAGTATCCCTTGCAAGATGCTTTGGGGAGAACTGTAGGTAGTGAGCTTCTCTCAATGGTATGTAGTCTATGATATCAGTACCACAGAGAGATTCTGAATAGAGAAGCTAAACTTTGACTATTTCCAGGTTATTGATAGCTTTTATAAAAGCATTAGTGGAGTAAGAAGACCATGTGCAAGGTGGTAAAGGGCTGAGAAGAAAAGGAAGTGACGAAGTTACCAAAACATCAACATGTACGCTCAGACATATAATATTGCCAGTTATACTTAAATAAAGAGAAATAAAAGAATTGAGAATATAGCCGGGCGGTGGTGGCGCATGCCTTTAATCCCAGCACTTGGGAGGCAGAGGCAGGCGGATCTTTGTGAGTTCGAGGCGAGCCTGGTCTACAAAGCGAGTCCAGGACAGCCAGAGATATTCAGAGAAACCCTGTCTCGAAAAACCAAAAAAAAAAAAAGAATTGAGAATATAAAACTAGTGTTCATCGAGTAGTTTTTTTCTTAAACTCAGGTTCCCTGATCAACAGATATGGGATGATAATAATTAGGGAAGCAGCATCATTAATAGGCTATTTCAGGAAAAGAGAGCTTTGCATAAAAATATGATAGATGTATAAATAGAAAAAACAGTATTGTGCATGTGTGTGTAAGAAAGAGAGAGAGAAATAAATAGATAGAGAGAGAACAAGCAGATAAGATAGGGCACTAGGGGAGAGTATTGTATAAAGATAAAGTCAGCCATCTATGAGAAGGCAAGGAAAGAAAGGCTTAATAATAGTAATAACCATGTGAAGAACTGAGCAAGGCCTCTTGGAAGTACCAAGCAGAGCAGAGAGGAGAAGAGAAAAGGGAAGACATTCTGAAGACCAGGAGCCAGGAGGAAAAGTGGAGCAGTGCTAAAGATCAGAATACACTCACAGAGAGATACTTAGTACTCAGTACTTTCCATGGTTAGCCAATCCCCTCTTTACAGAAGATCGCTGGGTTTGTGTGACACAGTGGCTAAGTGGCTTCAGAATCCAATTTGAATTTGTATGTTTCTTTCCGTGTATATGTGTGTTTTAAAGCAATTTTTAAACTATTTGACTCCCAATATTTGAAGTTGCACAAAATTTTCAGTCGAATAGAAAAGGAGAGAACACAGAAGCATTCGTAGAGCACTTTAGGTGAACTGAAGAGTGAGACTGGCTTAAGATAAGTTGGAACAACCCAAAATCTCAAGAG
Source organism: Lophiomys imhausi (assembly GCA_907164525.1). NCBI lineage: Eukaryota > Metazoa > Chordata > Mammalia > Rodentia > Muridae > Lophiomys > Lophiomys imhausi. The sequence continues at coordinate 2,499,466 of CAJQZJ010009351.1, read as the reverse complement.
CAAAACAAAACTGTGTTGTTCATTTTGCATATTCGTAAAGAAGAACTAAGCCAATGATTTGTGGGGGAACACAATCTGGAAAGACATGTTTATTAATCAGCCTGGACAAGGTTCTATTTTCTACCTTGTTGGAATGATACTCTTTACTAGACAAGGAGAGGGGAGTTTCTGCGGCTAATTAGTGTTTGCCACTTAAAGATATGAAGTAATCAGTATTTGAGGTAATAGTGAAAAATAACTACTTTAAGGGCTTTGCATGCCTGTACAAAGAATGAGAAAGATCTCATTCCCCATTCCTTGATTTTTGGAGAATGTGTGAACACTGGGAGTTGGATGCTTTCTGATGATGTTTCTGCAAAAAAATGATTTTGTTCTGATGTTGCAGAAACACAAGCTCTTCAGCTGTTTTCTTGATTAATGCTGTATATTCATCCTTCAGCAGGTCATATTTTAAATGACAGAAATGGAATTTATTCGGTTCTGGGGGTGCTGTTGTTGGTTTAATTGGAAGCCAGCTCTTCCACCGAGGCTTGAAAAAGCATTGTGAGTCTAAGCTGTTAGTAAGACAAAGCTGTTGCCCATCTCAAACAAGTATTTAAACAACAATTACTAGACAGTAAATTGGCAACCTATGACACCAGCATTAGCCAACATCCTATTGATGGAGCAAGACCATTAAATATACATATCTTTAATTGCCACAAGCACATGGATAAGCACCTTCATTATGAGGAAAAAGATTTTATGGAAATAGACCTCAAAAAACAGACAATACTTCAAATGTATAACATTATGAAACACACCTTTTATTTGACCTAAATTTGGAGGCAAGGAACTATAGACACAAAAATCATTCTTTATGTTTAGTAGGTGAGTGAATGAGTGTGTGTGTGTGTGTGTGTGTGTGTGTGTGTGTGTGTGTGTAGGAAAGATAGCCTGCTGCATATGACTCTCCTCTTTCTACTCCCTCTGTGTGAGTGAGAGAGAGAGCATAGTATTGAATATTGCAGATGCCTTTGTATAGCAAAATAGGAATGCATGAAGGTTATTCATTATTCATATGTAAACAAAAGAGATAGACTGATCTATACAAACAATTACTGGTTGTAAGTGTTAGTTTCCATTTTACATGAGAAAATTCTCCAAATACTGGAAATAGTCACACTTCTTAGCATTACCTAACCACAGCTGTTTCCTTTTAATGTCCATCTCTAGTCCGAGACTACTGGAATTCACTCCACAGCTTTTGGGTTATGCCCAAGGCCCACATTTTGAGGCTGACCTTGGATAGTCTCATTTGAATCATCACCACAATCAGTATCTTAGCTTTTCTCTCTATGGGAAAACCCCAAGTCTTTGTTAATCTCATTTGTGTATTTTCAGGACCAGTTCATTCATTTCATTTTGAACAAGAAAACAAAATGTATTTTATTCTTATTATCTTATTTTTAATTTTAACTCTAGTTGTTAGAAGCTTATCTTATTTAACTACTATGAAGAACTTGATCAGGAGCAAAGGTTTGATCTTCGCATTTCTTCCCAAGAAAACAATATTGAACACCAAGCAATGGTATGTCCCCTGATAACTGAGTTTTAAAATCATTTTTAAGTTAAAATCCATTAACTGAAAAAGCTGAGAGTGAAGTGCAATATAACCGGAGTAGAATGTGTTGCAAGTGCACCTAAATAAGACAGTTCACGTGCACTAATTTTCTAAGAGTTATCTAAAGGAAACCCTCCTCTCTACACACCCCTGCCAACCATGTAAGCATAGAGTACCCAGTAGGTCTAGGAAAAAAAATAACTCCACATTCTCCATTGTAACATTAAATGAACAGAATGCAAGTTGTATACATAATTAAAATACAGAGTGATAAGTGCATATTTAACTTGGAGGAACATTGTAATGTGGCTGCTGGTTTTCTAAAGATCATTCACCCCATGGAACAGGACACATACCACTTATATGAAATGAAAAATTGGGTGCCCTAAATTTAAAAGTCAAGTTTTTTTTTTCCTTTTGCGTCAAAAGAATGCAGATTTTGGTAACCTCTGAGAAGATGCACCATCAATTCCTCATGATTCAATAACTGTGATTAAGTAAGTTGGGGCTTTCCCACAGCCCATCTTCATCTCTCTTGGCCAAGTCCACGTCACTCTGTTGCCCTTACTCTCAAGACAAAACTGAAGCCCAAATTGGTAACTTTCTCCCTTTTTCCAGACTTAGAACTAATTCAGAGGTGGAGTGGGGCAATGCGTAGTGAGAGGAGAGCTTGCTGCACCAACTGGAGGACCTGAGTGTGGATCTCTAGAAGCTAGATAGCCAACGCACAGGATCACACATCTGTAATTCCAACACTTACTCAAGGAGATGGGAGAGACAAACAGGAAAGTTCCTGGGAGCTCTCAGGCCAGCTACACTGAGCTGCACAGGATTGAACAAGAACAGTCTCAAATGAGGAGGAAGGTGAGGATTGACACTTGAGATTGTTCTCTAACCTCCACACATATGCCAAGTATATGTTCCCAAACACACACACATACACACACACACACAGTATATGTTCCTAAACACACACACACACACACCATACATACACATATGTAGAAAAATAGTTCCCAGGAAACTGTATGACTGAAATACAATTTTTAGATCAGGTAGATTTTAATTTGACTTATCCATTTTCCAAGGAATATGACCAAGGACAATGGATTGCAATTCCCCTCCCCCCAAATTAATAAATAAAATTGTAACATCTTTAATTCAAAGAAAAAATTCATTTACATTTGTTGCAGAACACTTTGGATAATGCTCCATGTAGATGACATGTCTCTTACAGAAGTCCAGCCATAGGGTAATTGACCCACCATCACAGGAGGCAGGGCTTTGAAATATGACTACATCTGTGTTGTGCTTAGCTTCCCAGGCTTTGGTTGATCACAGTAGGGAGTGTCAAGCAGGCTCTTTCCTGGGAGATACAAGGCGATCATGGTAAAGTTTTGGGTGAAGAACAGAGGCTCTGCTGAGTCTTTTTTAAACTGTGCTGCATGGCAGCCTGGCCACTCTCATCTATTCTAGTTCTGGCTGCATTTTTTCCTCACAGGCATTTCTCCAATACAGTCTTTGCCTGCATGCTTTTTCTTCACACCTATGTCTCCAAGTACTGGACTCCTGTAGTCTATAACTCTATGCGAGAATCAAGTGTAGAAAAGCAAATTGGTAATCAATGAAACCCACTCAGACAGTTCATTGCCTGAGTGTGGTGCGTGTGTTTGTACTCATGATTTTCCTGCTTTATAAATACCCAACTTCAAATAACAGTCTTTGCTCACCCCTGCCCATACCAGAAGTTATTTCTGATTTGCAAGTAATGAATATTTTCTTCTCCTTTTTTCATTTGACCACAAATGAAACAGAGAAAACTTCCTGCAACCTAGGTTCTAGAGTTGTATGTGCCTCCTACAGTGGTGCAAGGCCACAGGAGTGCAATAACTCACTGACTCATTGCAGCTCTTCTGGTCCTTTCTCTGGCCTCCTGCTCCTGTCCTTTGTCCAGCTCCTCAATGTCTGATCACAAGGAAATCTTTTTGCACTTAGAGATTTTTCTCTGAGATGTTAATGACAGTCCATCCTAAGGTCCAACCTGAGCAGATCTAAGTCCTTTATAACTCTGGTAACAAGAGAAGAATAGAAAAGCTAGAATACAGCAGGAACTTGTAAAAGAAGGCAGGAGAGGAATAAAAGATGATGATTGCTAGCATGTCTCAGAATGCCTGAGCACTCAAACATCCTCATTGCTTTATTTCACATGGCACACTATGTTTCCTCATCTCTTCAGTGTCACTGTGCCGGGCTCACTGACCTAGCCACATATAAGAGGTATCATTAGGGTCCCACATCTCTATTACAGTCTGGCTAGCTGAACAGGAGAAACAAAGGGGGTCTGTGAGTTGGTTCCAGTAGGACTTGGCATGGGTAGAATGAATGTCCTTGCAATGATGTAGTGGCTTCAACATGGATGTGCTAAAAGAAACCAATGCATTGGACATCCAAGATGGACCTAACAATTTCCTCTCTCCCTGCTCATCTACAAGCACCTGCTATAAGCTGGTGGCAACATGTGTGTGTAAATGCCAAGGTGTTTTGAGTAAAGCATTGCCACACAAGGAACTGACTTTGAGTCTCCAGACGCCATCTGTAACCTCAGCACTCAGATTCACAAGGATAATGCCATGGTGCTTTTAGAACAGTCTTGGAGTGAATTCTGGGCAAAGAAGCATTGGTTGCTATTGCTTTTCACCATTCTACAGCAAAACATATTCCAAATTAAAAAAAATCCCAAATAAACTGCGATATGATCCATTTGTAAGTTGGGTAATAACTGTGCTAATGATGTGGGATACAGCCTCATTATATTATTATTATTAATCAGTTAGAGTTATTCATTCATGGCCTGATGTATTTGGAGCTCAGCTTGATTTCTTTTAGGTCTTTTAACTTGTGGGTTTAGCATTAAGCTCCTTTACCATATTTGTTTCTGTGAATAATGGCTTCTATCCTTAAATCTAAATTTGAAGGTTTTAAAACGAGTGGAGATCTTTTATGTCAGCAAATAAAGCATAGAGGAGACTAAACATGAATCTACTGCAATGATTCTCAAAGTGTTCTCTCAGGACCGATGGTATCAGTATCACCTAGTGGCTTAGTGGTTTTTCTGTTGCTGTGAACACACTCTGACAAAAGCAACTTAAGTGAGAAAGAGTTTACCTTCGGATAAAGAACATAATCCATCATAGCAGGGAAGTCCTGGTGGCAGGGGCTTGAGGAAGCTATCTACATTTTATCCACAACCAGACAGCAGAGAACACTGCATACCTGTGCAGATCTCACTCCCTCTTTTTCATTCAGTCGAGGGCCCTACTTCATGATAGGTATTCTCACCTAGGTTGTCATAATCATCTCAGTCATGAGGGCGATTCTAGATCCTGCCAAGCTAATAATATTAACAGTCACACCTGGGAGCTAATCGGAAATGTCAATAGCCAGTCCTATTCCAGTTTTATTGCTACGGAAATTCTGGTAGTGGACCCTGAATTGTGCTTTAATTTCCAAATACCTTCTTTTTCTCAGGGTCAGACATATATGGCAGGCTGAAAACTCTTCTCGTCTTCTCTGGCTCCTGCCTCATTTTCTCTTATAGGAGATTTTAGAAGCTAATGTGTCTACCAACTTTAGGTCCAGCCTTCACTGGTCACTTAGCTATTCCAGGTGTCAGGTAGTGACATGCCTTCTAGGTAGTTCAAAAACAACTCCAAGTATGACTCAAAGTTTTTAAAGTATTTTTCACTAACTTGGGGAAACTCAGACATAGAGTTAACAGAAAACCAATAGGACAACAAATAATTAAATTGTACAAAGCAAATTGTACCGTGGTTTCTTCAGGAAAGAAGGGTTAGATTTATTGCATTATACCTATTTGGATATGATTCAACATTGGCCTTACATATGTATAATTAATATTGATAGAAAAGTAAGATGATCTTCTGGTAAATGATAAGGACTAAAGTAAAGCTGTTTTTTCTAGACTCCAAGAATTGGATTGGGGTAGATTTAATAGAATCTTTAAATATGCTGCTTTATTATCAGTGATAATGAGTTCAAGGCTTTTCTCATTAAACCATACCTGTAGCACCAGGTAAGAAAAGGTTTGTTTTGTTTAGTTTTGTTATTTATTTTTTGCTCTTGTTGTTGCTGTTGCTATTTTCTTTTTCATGATCAGCTGAATTCTTTTGACTGACTAGGAAAAAAGTGTGCTTATTTAAATTCTCAGTTATAAGCAATAGATGTGAAACTATTTTTATATATGGTTGTTATTGTTATTGTGTGCCCTAAAGTGCTACACTGATTCAAAATAGCAATGGGAAATAGGGGTAACATTCAGTTTACAGTTTTAAAAAAAGAACTATTTTATTATTTCTTCTTTAGTCACATCCGGAAAATGCACACCAGCCAAATCAGAAGCACTAGGCTTCATTGAAGTCTCCTGTTTTTGTTTGTTTGTTTTTTTTCCTGAAAGGACGCAAAATCACATTGTTTGAAAAACTATGAGCTCACATGGGTTCTATAGGCCTGACCAAAACAACAACAGCTACGATTTGCTCACTTCAGTTGGTCATTAATTCTTTTAAGTTACAAAAGTATCATTTAGTAAATTACCTTTTCCAGAGCACTAAGTGACATCATAAAGGCTTAAAGTATTAAATCACCCTCCAAAAGTGGTCACTTTACCCTGTGAGTCACTGATAACATCAGTCTAAATAGTTTCAATTTGTTTCATGCTGGATTTTCATAAACATAAAACACTTTATAGACATTATCAAATTCACTCTGAACACAACAGTTATAGTGAAGGATGGGAATCTGAGGAAGAGATTACAGAAGTTCTCTCATAAGGAAAGCTCTTCCCATGGCTGGCTTCAAACATTCTAATTACAAATGTGCTCAAAAACTTCAAAACAGTATCTGAATGTTACTTTTTGTCCATGTTCTATAATGTTAACAAAGATGTCTAGTTTAATGCCAATTTGATTATGGGTTATCCTCTTGGGCCTGAACACATAGTGTTAGGATTTAGATTTGGGTTGAACTAGGAATCCTTTTGACACCAGTGGAGATGGCAGGAAGTCTGAAAATGTTTGAGATGTGTCCCTAGAGAACAGGCAGATGAAATATGCTTATTAGAAGGAGAAAGGTTGCGTACTCATTGCTTCATTAAAATTGGGATCATCGAGACTGCCAAATATCAATTGAGGAGAATCAGCACCTCTCTTTATCGTCACCAACCATAGTGACCTTTATTTCAACTTAATTTTCTTACTCAAAAGTCAAAATTGATTCCAGTTCATGAACTACTTTATCCTTATATCCTTCTGTCTGTTAGCAGAACAAGGATAAAAGTTTTCTCAACAAGTAATAATTTGTCATTAAAAAATGTAGCGTCGTAGAGCAGGGATTATGAAGGATTTACCTACCCTGTCTTGGCAGAGCTAGGCTGTCGACTTCCCTGCTACCAAGTTTTGTCCTTTTTGGACAGTAGTCTGTCTGCAGTTGGAGCAAGGGGTTTTTCATGCCAAGAGATTGGCTTGCCGCTAATTCAGCCATCTCACACTGGAGATTCTTCGATGTTTATCTTCTACTTGGAGTAGAATAGGGGGTGCTGTCAGGAGCTGATATGTCTTGATATCAAAAACAAAGAAAATCATAATTTAAGATAACATCTTTGAATGCCATATTCTGCAGATCTCTTGGGGTGTTTGAAGATGCCCTATCCATCTCTTGTATTTAGATAAGCAAATGTTGCTTGTCTCTTAACAACTTGATTACTGGGTAGTTTAGAGAATATCTGTGATAGACTGTCATAGTAGCTAACAAAGTGACATGTTTGCATGACTAGGAGTTTGTTTTACTTAACTATCCTAGACAGTTTTAGACGGTTGGTATCAAGAGGCCAGAGCTTCACATTTTATTTTTAAGTATCTCTAGGTATGATACCATTAGGAAGCGTTACCTTTAATTTTGTATCAATATACAAAGATCTATTCAATTGTGGTTAAATATACTCTTAATTATGTATCAATATACAAAGATCAATGCCTATGTAGCCCAATACAATCTTAATATTACGTCCATATACAAAGGTCAATACCATTGTGGCCAACTATAATCTTAATTGTGTGTCCAGGCAGTCACTGGTATGTCATTTCTTAGTTTTGGAAGCTGCAAGCCCTGCACTTCCTATATAAGCAGATATATTTATCCCTCTCAGGTCTCTGAGGTGGTTGAAGAATAGACAGCTAGAGTCTCATAGTTGAATTTTGAGTTGTTTAGGAATCAAGAGGGTGTTATAGAACTAAGAAGATACTCTTAAAAGTGTGTTGCAAGTTAGTATGAATGTTGAGTCACATATAGACCTTTAAACTCATGGAGATGGTTAGATAGTAGAATGTTAAAGTCAGGGCCCAAATATGTATAAACTGGACATTGGGAAGGTATACTGGGCCATTTAACTCTCATAAAAGTGGCATATTTATATCTGTTGTTTTGTATAGTATCTACTGTTATAAGAGAAGGAACCATCTGTTGGACTGAAAGGGGAAACTGTTGGGGGGAAGAGGGTGGAAGGGCGGGATAGGAAGGGGGAATAGGGAAGGGTTTGTGACTGAGATGTAACTTGAAGAAAAAAAAATAAAGTATTTAAAAAAAAAATGTAGCGTCTCCACTGAAAACAGAGGTCCATGCCCGGAGGAAGCACGTAGAGATTTTGTCAGATAGGAGCTAACTTGTGTACTTCTCTATAGCTCTTTGAGGTTTTAGATCTCTGACTGCCTGTGTATACACTTTGATCAATTTCTACACAATATTCTAAGTTTTTGTGGTGAGATGCTAAAGAACACATTAAGTGGACAAAGTTAACGATGGTAACTCAAAGTATGCATCTGAAGGAAGATGTGTGTGTGTGTGTGTGTGTGTGTGTGTGTGTGTGTGTGTGTGTCTGCAGGTGCATGTGTATGTGTGCATGCTTGTGGAGACCAGAGGATAACCTTAGGTGATATCCTTCAATCATATCTGCTTCTTTCTTTCTTTAGATTCATTTTATTTTATTTTATGTGTATAAGTGTATTGACTGCATGTATGTCTGTGTATCGTGTGCGTACCTGGTGCCTGTATAGGGCATCAGATTCCCTGGATCAGAAGTCATAGATGGCTCTGAGTGGCCATGTGAGTGATGGGAATGGAACCTGGGTCTCCTGGAAGTGTAGCTAGAGCTCTTAACTGTTGAGACATTTGTCTGGACCCAGTCTTTTTCAAACATTATTTTTATTTATTTTTTAGGCAAGGTCATTCATGGAACTCACCGAGGAGTGGACTAGACTGAGTGTTCATCAAGTCCCGTAGATCTTCCAATCTGCCTCCCCAGGGTAAGTGGGATTAAGTGTACAATATCATGCCAGACTTTCTTAGGTGAGTACTTGGGATTGAACTCAGGTATTCAGGAGTCCATGCTTGCACGGCAAGCACTTAACCAACTGAGCTATCTCCCCAGCCTATGATTTTTCTTTTCAGTACTGACTAAAACAGCATTTACTCATAAAGAGAGAAAGTTAATCCATTTGACTTAAACACGACTGGAGGCACATGGGCAACAGATGGCCACACAGCAAACAGAAGCTACTACGCCACTCACTAAGGGTATGAGTGAACTTTGGGGAACTTTGAGAGGAGAAATGCTTTTCTCCTAATTTTTTCCGACCATCTCTCCTCTTCTCTCATTTCCTCACTTATTTGTTGAAAAGCGATTTCTTGTTATGCTTTTTTATCTGCTGTGTCAAGCATAAAAGCCTCTTAAAGCAGAATCATGATTTACTCTGTAGCAAGCAGTGGTTCTAAGAGCTCTTCCGAGCTTTGTAAGGAGACTCCAGAAAAACAGAGAAGGGAAGGGCGGCGCATGGGACTGGTGCCCACCACCCCAGTTTGATTTGTTTCCCTGGAAACCTCAGCCACATGACTCCATGGGGCTTGTGTAATACAAAGGGGATGAAAGAACTCCCAAGGTCTCCCATGGGCTTTTGTTTTCTTCCGTACTTGGACTGAAAAGAACAAAACTAAGAGAAGAAAAGGAGATTTAAAAAAAAAACTGAAAGCAATAAAAGATTAACCTAAAGATCCAAAATTATTGCAATTTGTGTGTGTGTGTTTATGTGTATTGCTATGTACATGCTATGCTCATGTTCATATGTATGAACCATGTGGAGGCCAGAGGTCATGGGTGTCTTCTTAATCACTAATTGCCTTCATGTGTGAGACAGGGTCTCTCACTAACCTGGAGCTGACTGATGCAGCTTAGGCAGCTGGCCAATGAGGTCCAGCTCCATGAGTCTCTGACTTCCCAGTTCTAGGATTACAGAAGTATTCTGGTGTGATTAGCTTTTTACATGGATGTCAGGGATTCGAACTCTTGTTTGCATAACCAGCTCTATGCCATCAACTCAACTATATTCCACCTCTCAAAACAAATAAGGTAGAAAACATTCAAACTTAAAAGAATACATTCTTCAGTGTCTGGACTGTTTTATTCTTTCAGTGAATAAATTTATGTGCCTGAGGATGTCAATCACTCCTCCTTTAGTACGGCAACATTTCACAGCATAGTTTTAGTTTTTCTCTTCAGGAAGTCAATATCACCATCTATAAATACACAGTGTAATGTTCTGCCAATAAAATGAGGTCAGCTTCCCTTTGGGTCTCCTTTTAAAACTGAAATCATTATCTCCCTACTCGAAACCCCTCACCTACTTAGAAAACTTACCTTCATTTCCCTTGGAAATGAAGAACAGAAGCCTTTTAGTTCCAAATAAGTTCGGTAGCCTTCATGAGGCCTAAAATAAAAATGAACTGTGAGAATACCACTGTATCTGGGTGGAGTGGCTCATACGTGTAATCCCAGCACTCAAGAAGCAAAGGCAAAGGAACACTGTGAGTTTGAGACTAGAGATGGCCACACAGCAAGTTTTGGGGTAAGCCAGGGCTACAGAGTCAGACACTGTAAAAAAAAAATCATTGTGAAGTATTTATACTTGAAGAACACTGAGCAGCCGGGGAAACGGCAGGGCTATTAAAGCAATGAAGGAGGTCCCATCCCTGTACTCCTTTTAATCCCATTAGCCAAAGAGAATGCTAGACTTTGAGAAATTTAGAAGCACAAAGCCCTCTAGCTAGGAGCATGTCTACTTATAATACTGTGCCTGGCGTATTTAAACCTATAAAGCTAATGCCCAATTACCAAGAAGAAGGAGGTAGGTTCCAATTCATACCTTTTAGTTTCGCTATAAAAAATAAGAATGGCCTAACGCTGCCTAGAGCAGAACAAGCAGCCAGCTTTAACAGGAAGGCTTCGCCACCCTGCTCTGTTGGGAAATGGGATGTCGTGTCAAATCAAACACTCTGTTTAATAGAATATTATCAAAATACTAGGTATGCATTACCAATTTACCGGACATGGAATGAAATAAAATACTTAATACTAAAACAACACTGAATGTATTTTAATCTTTCTCTGATGATTCAAGACATTTTAGAATTTTTCATTGACTCCAGATCACCTCTATAAACCTCAATTTTTACTATGCCCAGTGAAGCATAGTTATATCAATTAATAGAAATTTCCTTCTGACCGAACATTCTAACAACTAGCTTTAACAGTATATTGTTTCTACTGGGCAGGTTTAAACAAAGAAAGAATGCTAATCAGTTGAATTTTTTTCCCCTTCCAGTTGATTTGACTCAACACCAAAAATAAAATAAAAATAAATAAAGCATTGTCTTCAGTTGGTGTCAGTAATAAGAAGATATATTTTTCTGTCCCGAGACTGTAAGAATGAGGAGAGAAGTATAAGGCATTCAGTTCTTCCCTCTTTGCTTTTAGTGTTCCCTTAACAGAAACAGTTCCCACCATAACCAGCTTATGCTGGCTGAGCTCCAGTTTCCCTGGGAAGACACTTAGGGTTGAAAGGTCAGCTAAGAAGTTGCCTCTCCCACCTGTAGCTTCATGCCATTCTGAGTGGTGGGAGAGTTTACCAACCCACACCAGGCATCCTGACAGCCATGCATATGATGATAACCACTGTGTTGAAATAAAAGCATGCTGATGCTAACTCTTTTTCAGTTTGGGTCACACAAGGGGCCAGCAACTGGCGCTAATTGAAAAGGAAAGCAATAATTCAATATTCTAGCAGCTTGCATACACCTCGTGCACTTTGATCCAGAACACTGCAAAGATTTTTTTTCACAAAGGAGACTAATCAAGGTATCTTCCCCTGGGGGAACAGGAACATACTGTGTCTATGAAAAGACCAGGCAATAGTTATGTAATGACAGTCCTTCTGGTGGACCAAAAGGACCATCAAGGAGGAAAAAAAAAGTAATACTTAATCTTAGAAGGTCGGATTACACTGAGTAATCTAGGCTGAAGGTCTGAGAATATTCCAAGCAACCCTGCTTTGGTTCTCTATTACACAGCTTATTTTTCACTGCCAACCAGACACTACCTAGAATTCACCTTGGAAGAGGGAACCTTAATTGGAGAACTATCTGTGAAAGATTGTCTTGTTGATTGACATGTCAGTCCACTGTGAGTGGCACCATCTTTAGGCAGGTGGGCCTGAGCCATATAAGAAAACAAAATGAGCCTGAGACATTGAGCAAGCCACTAACCAGCATTCCTTCATGGTTCCAGTCTCCAGCTACCTGTGTTGACTTCCCTCAAAGATGGACTGGGATCTCACTGTAAAAGCTGAAATAAATTCTTTCCTTTCCTAAGTTCCTTTTGTCCTTTTTCCTTAAGTTCTTTTTGTGGCATTATCACAATAACAGAATAGCAAACTAGAACATCCATGTTAGACTGATTGTAAAATGCTTGTAAAATGTGTGTGACATTATCTTAAAAAGGAAAAGAATATTTGCACTTTGGGCAGAACCAAAGAATTGCAAAAGTTAACTAAATATTTATGGAAGACAATCATAATCTCTTATTGAAGGTAAAGCACAATGTAGAAATGGATTGGCCATGATAGAATTGAACTGACTTTGGTAACTGATACATAAAAATACATGACATTAAGTGAATTAAAGTTGATCTGGGACTTGTTGGAACTGGAGAAATTTATCAGCCTATTCTTAAAGCACACCACCAAAAGCACCATCCCTATATCCAGCATGGCAATGTGGGCCTACTCTCTCCCTGTTTTCTAACATGTTTGAAAAACAGACTAGGATGGAATACTTCAGAATTGAGCACAGGATGGTTGGCTTCCCACCTTAGAGACCCTGTGTCGAAGCTTCACCAGGATGCTCCACACTCCATGAGCTAGCTCCAGAGAACCCTGGGGTAGGGTGCAGAATATCTTGGGCAGATGGCTGGCTTTCTCACTTCCATCTCCCCAGCTCTACAGTTTGTTCTATTTTTTTTCCCTTTTGAAATGTAGCTCATTCTAGAAGCAGCTGAATTGGTACAGACAGTACTTCTGAGGACACATCCCTGAGAATTTAGCTGCAAAGCCCCGGAGAAGTCAAATCCCTGGGAAGAAGCCAAGCACAGATTTCAGAGAAACAGCATCCTCATGCTTGAGCAAGTTTTTCTCTCCTGATGAAACTTGTCAAATTCCCTTCATACACCCTCCTCTCCAGACAGATGGACACTGAGAGATACAAAGATACAGATTCATCCTTATTTCAGTGTAAACATTTTTTTTCTCTCCAAAACACAGCTTTCAGAGAGTCCCCTTTACCCACTCCTACGGAATCACTCACATTTAATCTGCCTACTCCATTCCAGACTGTTTAACACTTCATAAGCCTTCCCCTTAAGTCATAACCATCCTGAAACAGATAACCAAGATGGTTGAGTTTCTTCTGGTTCATCTCCCATGGGATGGTGAGGAAAAAGAGTGACTGTGATATGCATTCAGAAGATGAAGAAATGAAAGAAAAGGTTGTGAGCCAGTGAGATGGCTCTACAGGTAAAGATGCTTCTTGCCAAGACTGATGCCCTGAGCTTGAGACCCAGAACCTACGTGGTGCAAGGAAAGAAATGACTCATATAAATTATCCTCCGACCTTCTTACGCATGCTATGGTACACACACACAAACACACACACACACACGCACGCACGCATGCACGCAACCCCCCCATATAACACTCTCACACCCACTCATATATATATATATATATACCCACCCCCACCCTCCCCCACACATGTGTTTATTTATGTATGTGAAATCTTAGAACAAGTTGGCTTGTGGTAAGAGTTCCTGTCTGCTCTGGCCCCCAGACCAGTTAATACACACCAAATACTTGTTCTTATGAAATCACCAGAACGATGAAAAGATCGAAGAGTCATTATTTCATGAGGTGCCATGAGCATTTGAGTCTCCTCTGAAGATGAAATCAGTGATGCCACCTTTCCTTTTTTCTGGGGAGGGATAGAGGGAGAAAGGATGCATGGGTCGGGGGAGATGGCAGGAGGGGAGGAGAGAGAGTATCCACTGATCCACTGGCCAAAACTTGATGGTTAGCTAAAGCGTACCTTGCTGATCCCCCTCTCTCTCTCTGTGTCTCTGTCTCTGTCTCTGTCTCTGTCTCTCTCTCTCTCTCTCTCTCTCTGTGTGTGTGTGTGTGTGTCTGTCTCTCTTTCTCTCTCTCCCTCTGTGTGTGTGTGTCCGAGCACATATGTGTTTGCAGGTGTTTGGAGCACAGAGGTTGACAATGAGCTTCTTCTCTGTTGTTATCCAACTTATTTTTTCAGACAGAGACTCACATTTGACTCTGGGACATGCCAGTTTACTTAAACCGGCTGTTCAACAGGCCTCTGGGATCCATACCCTCAACACTTTGATGACAGGTGTGCTCTTGTAACACACTTGGCTTTTTTTTTCTTTTTTTGGTTCCTGGGCTCCAAATTCGGGTTCTCATGCTCACATTGTGAGCACTTTATTGACTGATCCATTTCCCCAGCCCTGTAACAGGGCTTCTTACAGCTTTAACTCACTGGCAAATGCATTCATCCCTTTTATTCTCAAAGGCATCTAGGGTCATCCTTCATAGAGCTGATTACTCCCAGAAGATACATATGTACGAAATGTTAATTCTATTATACTGTTAATGTACCATTACCTGTAATAAATGTCTTTCAATAAACTGTCTGGTACCATAGGTCACTGATAAATACATAAACCAGTTTGAGTGAATCATCAGAAAGACTGGCTTAATGGTAGGACTAAGAATGATCAGGTGTGGAAAGGCTGAAAGTCTAGAGTATCATAAAGCAAATAGAGTGAGAAGAGAGTGGCTACCTTGCAGCGCTTTGAGGGCCATCCTGTGGAATATTATGTTTAAACCCTGAGGTGCTGAAGGGCAGAGCTGGAACCATTCGCACAGAGCATGGGGAAGTCTGGCTCATTAAAGAGGATGTGAGACTTAAATTCAGATGATTTGATGTCTTATCTAGTACACAGCATTTAACACTATGGCAGAGAAGTTAGCACTGAGGCTTACAGAAGTTAATAATCAGGCTACAGGTCACTCTGCTTATATGCAGGGGAAAGAGATATGTGCTCCAAGTCTGAGTTCCTCTGAAGGGCATACCCACTTGACAGCTTAGCAGCTATTACCCGAGAAAAGGTAACTTCCCTACAGAGAGATCTACAAGCTAACATGGGACCTGGAGAATTTTGTACTAGCAACTGGAAGATGTCTTCTCTAGAGAAGAATTTAAAGGACTCAAATCTTGATTATGGGATTCTCTCGAAGAAACAGAGTGGGAAGATCACAGGTTTCCATTCTTCTTTCTTTCACTTCTTTTTTTTTTTTTTTGGTTTTTCGAGACAGGGTTTCTTTGTGTAACAGCTCTGGCTGTCCTGGACTCACTTTGTGGACCAGGCTGGCCTCGAACTCACAGAGATCCGCCTGCCTCTACCTCCCAAGTGCTGGGATTAAAGGCATGCGCCACCACCGCCCGGCTTCTTTCACTTCTTATTAAGGCAAGTTTTGTGGCAGCAATAAAGGAAAATAACTTGGTATCGATGTTTTGTAAGCTCCCCATCAAACACAGAGGGAAAAGGAAGAAAGATGTTGCTATAAAAACAACTGTGAACTGATCCATCCATATGAGATGACTTTAAAAGTCAGGGAAAATGGATTCTCAGCTGCCCTTTCTTTCCCATTTCTTTCTAGCAAGTGCAATCTTTCCTAACTTAGGTACAGACAATTCCAAATGATGACTTAATTTGCAGTGACAGGCCAAGAAGGAAGCAAGGAGAAGTTGGTTAAGCATTTAAACCACTGTGATGATGCACAGAGTGCCTGGAAGTCACTTTGCCACTCACAGCTTTGGCTTCCTAGTATGAGTTGTAAGAAGGGATCCATGCAGCTTCCTTGACCTCAGCCACATGGACAAAGAATGACCCTATGGTAGTATTCCAGGGTCCGCTTCTTACTGTACTATTGAAATTATGGTTATAGTACATGGCTGAGAATATAGTACCATAGATAAAGGTGCTGGAGTCAGGTGACAGCAGCTTAGAAATTGAGCCACCCTCCCCCCACACACACACTAGCTTCTTAACTTCTCTCTCAAAGCCTCAGTTTGTGGAGCTATGAAATGGTGATATTGAAAGTACACTACAAGGGACTCTACATAGTCATGGGCAATTGAATAAGTTACTAGGTCGATCATTTCTGCTGTTCTTATTGTCATTGTGAAACTGTGCTTCTGAACTGACAAGATTCATATAAGGAGCTCTGAAGAGCCCACAGGAAAGAGGTCTGCCCTGGTAGCTCAGATTCTAATGGTCTGAAGCTATAAAATCTGTGGGCAGTCTTGCACAGCTGAGGGCAAAAACTCAGTTCACCTGAGTACCATGTCCATCCCATAGGCAGACCATGCATTCTTGCTTGGTGTGGTCCAGTGTAGAAGCATGCAGACTTTAAAGCCAGATGATCCTTGGTTCAAACACTCCCTCTGCCACTTCTCAGCTATGGGGCCTTGATTAACTAACTCAACATCTGTCAATCTCAGTTTCCTTATTTGTAAAATGGAGAGAAAACCATCATTCCAGCAGTTCTGTTGTGAGGTAGAGAGAGAGAGAGAGAGAGAGAGAGAGAGAGAGAGAGAGAGAGAGA
>CAJQZJ010009351.1:2458821-2469140 GCA_907164525.1 Lophiomys imhausi | reverse complement strand
AACTAAATCAAAATCAGATTAACAGCTTAAACAGCCCAATAACACCTAAGGAAATAGAAACAGTCATTAATAATCTCCCAACCAAAAAAAGCCCAGGGCCAGATGGCTTTAGCACGGAATTCTACCGGACCTTCAAAGAGGAGATCCAGAAAATATTCGGACATTACTTTAAAAATCTATATTCCACTAAATTTGAAAACCTAAGCGAAATGGACAATTTCCTCGATAAATTCCACCTACCAAAACTAAATCAAAATCAGATTAACAGCTTAAACAGCCCAATAACACCTGAGGAAATAGAAACAGTCATTAATAATCTCCCAACCAAAAAAAGCCCAGGGCCAGATGGCTTTAGCACGGAATTTTACCGGACCTTCAAAGAGGAACTAACACCATTACTTTTCAAACTCTTCCACCACATAGAAACAGAAAGATCACTGCCAAACTCATTCTATGAGGCCACTGTCATTCTGATTCCTAAACCACACAAAGACCCAACAAAGAAAGAGAACTTCAGACCAATCTCCCTCATGAACATAGATGCAAAAATACTTAATAAAATACTAGCAAACCAAATTCAAGAACACATCAAAAGTATCATATACCATGATCAAGTAGGCTTCATCCCTGGAATGCAGGGATGGTTCAATATACGAAAGTCTATCAATGTAATTCACCACATAAACAAGTTGAAAGAAAAAAAACCACATGATAATCTCTCTAGATGCAAAAAAACCATTTGACAAAATCCAACACCCCTTCATGCTAAAAGTTCTGGAGAGAACGGGCATACAAGGACCATACCTAGAAATAATAAAGGCAATATACAGCAAGCCAGTAGCCAACATCAAATTAAATGGAGAGAAGCTTGAAGCATTTCCTCTAAACTCAGGGACAAGACAAGGATGTCCACTTTCACCATATCTCTTCAATATAGTACTTGAAGTCCTTGCTAGAGCAATAAGACAACTAAAGGAGATCAAAGGGATAAAAATTGGAAATGAAGAAGTCAAATTATCCCTATTCGCAGATGATATGTTAGTATACATAAGCAACCCCAAAAACTCCACCAAAGAACTCTTACAACTGATAAACAACTTCAGCAATGTGGCTGGATACAAAATTAACTCAAAAAAATCAGAAGCCCTTCTTTATACAACAAACAAATATACCGAGAAAGAAATAAGGGAAACAACCCCCTTCACAATAGCCACAAACAACATAAAATACCTGGGGGTAACTCTAACCAAGCATGTAAAGGACCTATATAACAAGAACTTCAAGCCCCTGAAGAAAGAAATGGAAGAGGCCTTTAGAAGATGGAAAGATCTCCCATGCTCATGGATAGGTAAGATCAACATAATAAAAATGGCTATCCTACCAAAAGCAATATATAGATTCAATGCAATTCCTATCAAAATACCAACACAATTCTTTATAGACCTGGAAAAAGCTATTCTCAACTTCATATGGAACAACAAAAAGCCCAGAATAGCTAAATCAATCCTGTCCAATGAAAAAACATCTGGAGGTATCACCATCCCAGATTTCAAGCTGTAGTACAGAGCAACAGTAATAAAAACAGCATGGTACTGGTATAGAAACAGACCAGTGGATCAATGGAATCAAATTGAAGACCCAAACATGGATCCACACACCTATGGCCAACTAATCTTTGACAAAGAAGCCAAAACCGCACAATGGAAGAAGGACAGCATCTTCAACAAATGGTGCTGGTCCAACTGGATGTCCACTTGCAAAAGAATGAAATTAGACCCATACCTATCACCTTGTACAAAACTTAATTCCAAGTGGATCAAAGACCTTAACATAAGGCCGGCCACACTAAAGATACTAGAAGAAAAAGTAGGAGAAACCCTCGAACTCATTGGCACAGGTGACAACTTCCTGAACAGAACACCAACAGCTCAGGACCTGAGATCAACAATCAATAAATGGGACCTCATGAAACTGAAAAGCTTCTGTAAGGCAAAGGCACAGTCATTAGAACAAAATGGCAACCAACAGACTGGGAGAAAATCTTCACCAACCCCACATCTGATATAGGGCTATTATCTAAAATCTACAAAGAACTCAAGAAACTAAATGCCAAGAAACCAAATAATCCAATCAAAAAAATGGGAGACGGAGCTAAATAGAGAATTCACAAAGGAGGAATCCCTAATGGCCAGGAGTCACCTGAAGAAATGCTCAACTTCCTTAATCATCAGAGAAATGCAACTCAAGACAACCCTGAGATTCCATCTCACACCTGTCAGAATGGCTAAGATAAAGAGCTCAAATGACAGCACATGCTGGTGAGGGTGTGGAGAAAGGGGAACCCTACTCCATTGCTGGTGGGAGTGCAACCACTATGGAGGTCTGTCTGGAGATATCTTAGAAACCTTGGAATAACTTTGCCTCAGGACCCAGTCATACCACTTCTGGGTATACACCCAAAGGACACCTTACGGAGACATAGGGAAGTCTCCTCATCTATGTTCATAGCAGCCTTATTTGTAATAGCTAGAAACTGGAAACAACCCAGATGTCCCTCAACTGAAGAATGGATTAAAAAACTGTGGTACATCTATACAATGGAATATTACTCAGCTATAAGAAACAATGAAATCATGCAATTTGCAACCTAATGGATGGAACTAGAGAAGCTCATCCTGAGTGAGCTAACCCAGACTCAGAAGGATGCACATGGCATCTATTCACTTATAGTAGGATTTTAGCTATATCGTACAGGATATCTGTACTACAACCAACACACCAAAAGGAACATGGACATAAACTTTTTTTTTCATTTCTTTTTCTTTTTCCTTTTCCTTTTTTTTCTTTTTCTTTTTCCTCTTTTTTTGTTGTTGTTCTTTATTTTTGTGGGTTTGTGTGTCTGTTGGTGGTTTTTTTTAGTTTTCCCCCCGTAGCAAGGAGACACCTTTCACTGACAGTACTGCCTCGTAGGCCCCAGGTGTATGAAGAGGCTCTTGGCCCTCATATGACTCCTGATCTGTGGTGAGAGACTGTTAGGCAGGGACACTCCACCCCAGAGGATCAAGACGGAAGGGTCAGGGGGTAGAGCATGGGAGGGTGGGGCTGGGAAGCGGGAAAAGAGGACAATATGATAAGGCTGTAACCTGTAGCAACAAACAAATAAATTTATTAATTAAAAAAAAGCAGGTAACAACGTTAAAACACTGTAAATAAAATAAAGGATACAGCCATTCAACCTGGTTTTATAAACCTGCAAG
Organism: Lophiomys imhausi; assembly: GCA_907164525.1. Lineage (NCBI taxonomy): Eukaryota > Metazoa > Chordata > Mammalia > Rodentia > Muridae > Lophiomys > Lophiomys imhausi. The sequence continues at coordinate 2,465,883 of CAJQZJ010009351.1, read as the reverse complement.
TGTCGAAAAAACGTAGAGCTAAGGTAAAATACAGGAGAAATGTGGTGTTAACCCATGCCTTTAACTTCAGCAGAGACGGGAGGAGCACCATAGAGTTAGTGGACTTATAAATTCTAGAGTTACACGGAACAGGGTGGTGAGGGTACGCACCCTTAATCCCATCATTCAAGAAGAGTACACCCTTAACCCCAACACACTAGAGACAGAAACAGGCAGATCTCAGAGCTCAAGGTCAGCCCGATACAAAACAAACTCTAAATAGAGAAAAACTTCGATCCAGGAGTGGTGGAACACATCTTTAATCCCTTCAGATGGGAACCACAGGTCTCTGATCCCAATAATTAGAATGCAGAGACACACACATAGGATTTGGAAGGACCTAAGTTTAAAAGCTACTTATAAAAGGCCCACTCAATACAAACAAATTGTCCTTTGAGATCTCAAAATATATACACTAAAGCTGGTTTAGCTCCAAAATAACAAAATAATTTCTTCTTTAAACCAGATTGAAAGATAACACTTTATATATTGTCAAAAAACCGAATTTGCTTCAGGAGAAATATTACCTACCCCCCCCCCAAAAAATAGGGTGATTGTCCCTGAGTGAGGATTAGGGCAGGGCTCTGTTCTTAACTTTCCAGGAGAATCAAAGCATCCATTCAAGGAACCCAGGGACAACTGGACAACGGAAACCTCAGCAGAAAACAGAATCAGACACCAAAAGAAGATGAGTGACCCAGATGATTCAGCCTGACAGACTCCCTCAATAGCTGTCTCCATCAAATCCTACAACCACAACAACTCAATATCGCTAAGACCGTTCAGCTCTACACAACGCCCCAGCCAGAACCTCAGTAAAGCCTGGACGTTCAGCTTCTGCCTACAAACTCCTTAGGACAGCTAAACAGCTGAGAACAGAAGGACTGAACATAAAAGGATTGTACTAACATTTTTAACCATTTTTCCATTTTGGTTCGGGCCCCAAACAGGTTTACTACGACCCAAATCAGCAGGAAGTCATTTTAAGAGAGCGACGTCCCATACCCAGAGGGTGGGGAGGGTGCTTCTCCGCCCCCCCCCCTTTTTTGGTTATTTGAAGGACAACTGAAAACTCTGTTATTTAGGGGAAGAGATTACAAGTTGTTAAATGGTCCTGTTTAATGGGTTTTGGAGGTTAGACCCAGGGTATTCCTTCTTTCCCTTTTCTGTATCCTTCTTTATCTCCTATGTAGGAATGCACGGACTTGAGAAAAATTGAGACATAGACATAGCACAGGAAGGACCAAGAAGAAGGGTCAGATTATTGAATATGCCCTTATACCTTTGTATATTGATACAAAATTAGTAGTATATTTGGCTAAAGTGGTATTGACCATTGTTTATTGTGCAAAAATAAGATTGTACTGGACTATGTCGGTATTTATATTTGTATATTGATACAAAATTAAGATTATAGTTGGCCACAATGGTATTGACCCTTGTATATGGACGCAATATTAACATTGTATTAGGCCACATAGGCATTGATCTTTGTATATTGATACAAAATTAAGAGTACATTTAGCCACATTTGAATAGATCTTTGTATATTGATACAAAATTAAAGGTAACGCTTCCTAGTGGTATCATACCTAGAGATACTTAAAAATGAAATGTGAAGCTCTGGCCTCTTGATACCAACCGTCTTAAACTGTTTAGGATAGTTAAGAAAAACAAACTCCTAGTCATGCATGCATGTCACCTTGTTAGCTACTATGACAGTCTATCACAGATATTCTCTAAGCTACTCAGTAATCTAGTTGTTAAGAGACAAGCAACAAGCCGGGCGGTGGTGGCGCACGCCTTTAATCCCAGCACTTGGGAGGCAGAGGCAGGCGGATCTTTGTGAGTTCGAGGCCAGCCTGGTCTACAAAGTGAGTCCAGGACAGCCAAGGATACACAGAGAGACCCTGTCTCGAAAAACCAAAAAAAAAAAAAAAAAAAAAGAGACAAGCAACATTTGGTTATCTAAATACAAGAGATAGATAGGGCATCTTCAAAAACCCCAAGAGATCTGCAGAATATGGCATTCAAAGATGTGGTCTTAAATTAAGATTTTTTTTTTGATATCGTGACATATCAGCTCCTGACAGCACCCCCTATTCTACTCCAAGTAGAAGAGAAGCATCGAAGACTCTCCAGTGTGAGATGGGTGAATTAGTGGCAAGCCTATCTCTTGGCATGTAAAAACTCCTTGCTTCAACTGCAGACAGACTGCTGTCCAAAAAGGACAAAACTTGGTAGCAGGGGAGTCGACAGCCTAGCTCTGCCAAGACAGGGTAGGTTAGTCCTTCACAATCCCTGCTCTACAATAAATGTCTGTCAGAGAAACAGGACCAAAAGGCTGAAGACTGATGCTGGAATGTATGGAGAGAAAATGGGAACTGTCCAGGTAGTCACTGGTTTGTCATTTCTTAGTATTGGAAGCTGCAGGCCCTGCACTTCCTATATAATCAGATATATTTATCCTTCTCAGCTCTCTGAGGTGGTTGAAGAATAGACAGCTTGAGTCTCATAGCTAAATTTTGAGTTGTTTAGGAATCAAGAGGGCGTTCTAGATCTAAGAAGATGGTTATAATAGTGATGCAAGTTAGTATGAAAGCTAAGTCAGTTATAGAACTTTAAACTCATGGAAATTGTTAGAAGGTAGAAGGTTAAAGTCAGGGGCCAAATATGTATGAACTGGACATTGGGAAGGTATACTGGGCCATTTAACTCTCATAAATATGGCATAGTTAATTCTGCTGTTTTGTATAGAATTTACTGTTATAAGAGAAAGAACCATTTGTTGGATTGAAAAGGGAAGCTGTTGGGGGGGAAGAGGGTGGAAGGGTGGGACAGGAAGGGGGAATAGGGAAGGGTTTGTGACTGAGATGTAACTTGAAGAAAAAAAAATAAAGTACTTATATAAAAAAAAATTTACCTTTCTTCTAGACAACTCCATCTGCCTCCTAAGTAGTTTCCCTGTATCCATCCATACTATTATTGTGAACTTGACCTTGCCAAAGGCAAATTTTGATCTTCTCAAAACCCTCAAGTTTTCTTTGTCTGGTGAGCCATGTTCAAATGTTCAAGTTTAGCATTCAACATCCCATCATCCATCCAAATCTGTATTCAACTTTCTTATTCCCACATATGTTATGTTAACGTCCAAGTCCTAGGATCTAACAACTGTATTCTGGCCTCTGATTCCTATGGACCTCACTTAGTCACTACCATCTTTCTTCAACACACTCTTCATGAAAGCTTTTATGTCCTTTTAAATTGCAACCATCTCTTCTGTTCTGTAAAATGCCACATCTCTCTTATACACCTGTGGTATGGATTTGGATATTTGTTTTATTACAGTGCCTATGAGCTTGAGAAGCAGAAATATGAAGGCTATTTTTAAGAATCTTAAAGGGAATATGTAATAGGTTCATTTACTCATTAGTTACTCTCCTCTCTAAACATTAGTTACTCTCATCTCTAAACAGCCAGGCACTGTTCTAGGCATGGAGATGCAAAGGAAATTGGACACGATTCTCTCCATTAATATGCTTGCTGGGCATCCAACATGACAGGAGATAATTTACAAATTATGGGAGTAGTAAGATGAGCATCATCAGTTAAAATGGTGTTTCATGCTACCTTCCATTCCTGCCATTGTAAATCAAGATAATTACTTGGCAATCTGGCTATGCTTTGTAAGGCAAATGTGCTATTCATGTCTTATGTCAAATGGGGAACGGAGCTGGGGGGGGGGGCGGCGGAGGGGTGGGAAAGGGGAAATTACCCCACCTCCCATCTGTGCCCAATCAGCTGTAAATTTCTGGGAGTAAAAAAAATGTTTGTGATGAGCAAAGAACCATCTCTCAATTTTACAAGTAGAGGTGGGGCTTCATGCAGCAGGCAAGGGAGAAGCTGGAGGGAGTGGGTCAGCATGCCTGGATCCATGTGTTCACCCTTTATGCTTTTATGTTTGAGAGTGAACATGTGAGCTTCCAATGGACTTAAAAGATTCCCTTGCCTCCTCACTGTTTCACACACAGCAAGCAGAGGCAGGCTCTCCAGGCCTGACTGCGACAAGGGCTGCACATTTACAAGGCTGCACATCCTCATAAAAACAGAGAATACCCTGTCTGTCACTCTAGCACAAGCACAATTCTTCTGTTGCACTGATCGTATAGTGCAGCAACTGCTTACATGGCTGAGATTTTAAAAAGTGTCGTCTTGGTGAGTTTATGTCAACTTGACACCAGCTGGAGTCATCAGAGAGGAGAGAGCCCCAGTTGAGAAAAATGCCTCCGTGAAATCATGCTGTAAGGAGCTTTCTTAGTTAGTGATTGATTGAGGAGCCCACCCATTGTGGGCGGTGCCATCTCCCTGGGTGGCTTGGTCCTGAGTGCTATAAGAAAGAAGGCTGTGCAAGCCATGGGGAGCAAGCCAGTAAACAGCTCGCCTCCATGGCATCTGCATTAGTTCCTGCCTCCAGGTTCCTGTCCTGCATGAGTTCCTTCCCTCACTGCCTTTGATAATGAACTGCTCTATGGAACTGTGAGTGAAATAATCCCTTCCCAACCCAACTTGCTTTAGGTCATGGAGTTTCATCACAGCAATAGTAACCCTAACTAAGACATGTGCTTTCTCCAGAACCTGCCTGCTAAAATGAAAATAGTCCAAGTGTGCATACTGCAGCTGGGGAATCAGAACAATTGAAGAAGACTGATGGTGTTCTTGCCCCAACTACACAGCAGCCTGGCTGTAAATGCTTGGATTGGTGTACAGGTGGAGTAGCCCATTGTGGCTTGCATAGCAATGGATCCCACAGGCTCCTAGACTTGAATACTTGATCACCAGGAGGTGTCACTATTTGAGAGGATTAGGATGTGTGTTCTTTTTGGTTTTGAGTCTTCAAAAGCCCATCCCAAGCCCAGAGTCTCTCTCTTCCTGCTGCCTGTGGATCCGGAGGTAGAACTCTCAGCGCCTTCTCCAGCACCAAGTCACCCTATGTGCTGCCCTGCTTCTCACTGTGCCCCAATGGACTAAATCTCTGAGCTGTAAGCCAGGCCCTATTAAATGCTTTCTTTCATTTAGAGTTGTGGTGGTTGTGGTGTCTCTTCACAACAATAGAACCCTGACTGAGACTTAGCCTTTCTGTACTTAATCTCTAAATGGATGCGGTAAATTGACTTACCTTCAAAATGTTGAGTACTGAGTTAATATTTGTACGATGCTTAAAATAGTATCTGGCAATAGCTCATGTCATTAATATGTTTATCAAATTAATGACAGCCTCTTAGTACAATCTCTTTAAGAAAAACAGGATACATGATATAGGGGTATGAATCAGTGGTAGAATGCTTGCCTACCATGAAGGAGGCTCTGGTTTCAATCCCCAAATCCATCCCCCACCAGAAAAAAAGGAGTAAGTGTGAAAAATGATGTTTACAGATATATCAATAACTTCACATAGCTCAAGAACCATCTTTGGTCTTATTGTCAGTTGGACCCACCCCTTGAGTGGCATGCTGAGTACATAACATCAGTTAAATGGGGGGAAGCAGGAGTAAGTTTTGATTGTACACAATATATTTTATATTTACTACTTACTCATGTAAGGGAAAACATGCGGAGAGAAAACAGCACAAAGATCCTTCCCAAAGGACACGTGAATAGACATGGATAAACAAAACAAAAATCTCTGTAGCTGAATTAACCCTCTGGATATAGGGAGACAGTCTATGCTATTAATGAGCGTCATGTGCAGTCCTGAGGGAAGAGAAAGTGTTGCCCCACCCCAGAAAAAATTGGCCCTCTTTATGCCTTGTTTCCTCTTTCTTTTTGTATGTGATATCCTATCTTTGTGGGGCCCGTATAAATCTCTCCCAGCCTGTATTATCTTCCCATTATGAGTGAGCGGCCATAATGACAGCCACCTGTTTTAATGACAGAGCCAGGATGGCAGCATTTTCAGCAGTGTTGTTAATCTGCCTAACCTTTCCCTTCAGGAATGCCACCCCCACCCTCTCACAGCTACATGCCAGTTCCAGAGCACCTGTGCAGGGCTAATTTTAAAAGGTAAATTTCTCCCCACGGGGGCTCCCCTGCCTACACCCCATCCCCTGCTAGAGCAATGGCATAAATCTTGCACTTTTCACTATGGTTTTCTCAATCAAAGCAGCAGGGGAGGGGGGAATGGAAGACAGAAACATATTGTTTGAGAATCCGCATTAACAGACTGTAGTAGCCCAGTTAGAAATTTGTCAACATCGTTAACTGCCACTTTCCCTCCACTCCTGTCCCAGAGCAGCTGCTGACAGACTCTCACCCAACCCCAACCGTCCTTCAGGACAATAGGTGTGTAGAGCCAGCAATAGCATGTGCTCTAGTAAGTCTGGATCACAGCATGGCTAGTACTGAAATTACACTGACCTCAGAGCTGTGTGTTAATCTTTCTGTCACCAGCTGAAGGATTAAAGGCAGGGCTGGCTTGCTGTGTCTCTGACAAAAAGCTAGGCCAGAGTTTGGCAGAGAGCAGTTTCTCAGTGCACATTAACAGCTTTCTTCCTTTCCTTTAATTCCTGTATTGTGATGATCTTCCTTGGCCAAAGCAAAGGCCTTTTCAGTTTCTGTGCTTCAAGGCAAGGTCTGTCCTTCCCCTGTGGTCCAAGGATTCTCCAAGTGGAGAATCTTTGCTCCACTGGTCAGCTCTTTCCCTGTGCATACTACACCTTACTCCCTCTCTGCTTTTTTTCATCTGCTTGCTGGGTCTTTGCTACTACACAAGACTCTACTGCTTAGGTGTAAGTGACTAGACAAGAAGCTGTTTGCCTTCCCAACCTCTGCCCACCAGCCTTGCTTTCTTGGCCAGATGCTAGGCCAATTAGTAGCATCCCAGTCTCATTGATTCTCTTTTGTTTTGCTGTAGCCCATTGTTAGGTTAACTTTCTAGGAGACTTATTCATGCCCCTGGACTACTAAGTTGGTCAGAATTTACACACACACACACACACACACACACACACACACACACACACACAC
>CAJQZJ010009351.1:2439033-2454714 GCA_907164525.1 Lophiomys imhausi | reverse complement strand
AGAGAGAGAGAGAGAGAGAGAGAGAGAGAGAGAGAGAGAGAGAGAGACTGGAAAACATTCATCTAAATGAAATTTGAAGGACACAGAAACACAAGCAAATTCCCTGAAATAATTATCATGGCACATCTTTACTGTAATGCAACTAGCAGTTTGTATTTTCTGAATTTGAAGACAATCCTTTGGTGTTTGGGTCTTTGGACTGGTTGAACAGCTCAGCTTTTTGTTAAGCCTAGATAACATTTCCTATGCGGCACAATGGTATAATATCCTGAATCAAACCAATTCCACTTGGTAAACTTCACCTGAATGCTATTTCTCATCAGCATCACATGCCTATTAGAAAACAAAGAACAGCTGGCTTTTCACTAAAGTGATTATTTTTTATTATTGAATTCTGAATATGCAGAATTACCTATCACTTTCTCTGCCTCTCTTGAGTCATTTCAAATTAGATTGCTTTATATAAGACACCTCGGTTTACTTTAGTAGAGGGGACAGGATGAATGGGAATAGAAGTGAAAGTAGAGAAGTAATATTGCTTCTGTAATACTTCTTGGGTTTGTGTGTAATAAATAAAACAAAGACAAAGACAATGTTTGCATCTGTCTAGTCAGTAAATGTCGGCTGTTGACAATCAGAAAAACCAGAGTCAATCCATAGGTTCTTTCTCTGTCTCTCCTTTCAGCTGTACATGTACATCTCTCTCTGTACATGTATACACTTATTCACACACACACTTCATAATTTTTAAAAAGTGTATATTATAAAATCTTCTACTCTTTCCAGAAATTATAGTTACCCATTATGACCTGAAGCGCAATCCTTATTGACACTGTGTCCTAAACGTGAATGGTCTCTATAACATAATCTTGCTTTTATGCAGTTCTTTATGACCCACAAGCTTCTGTGGTAGTTTTATAAAGTCTTGGGCTCTGAGAGGAAATGAGACTGGAAAAGCCAGATTCCACAATCCTTGGTTGTTTCTTGTTGAAAATAGACAAAGTCAATCAGATTTAAGACAGAATGATAAGACCAGTTACAAAGCATCCTCAGATGACCACATGCATATAAAAACTTGAACAACACCATTCGTTACCATGATGTGAATAACTAGCATCCATATTTACCTCAGCACCATGCTTCTGTTTAGAAAGGACATGGCTATGGAGGAAAATACTGGAAATAAAGTTGTTGTCCCAAGATGAGAGTAAGGGAGTGGACTAGACAGTACATAAAGGGGAATGTGTGTACCAACAGGCCAGTGGTTGGTTAATAGGATCCTTGGTGTTACTGTGTGAAGCATGTGCTTTAAAATGGTAACAGGACTCCATCCACACCTAAAAAACAGAAACAAAACAAGCCCCAGCTTGTGCAGGAAGCTCACATTTCCTTTATGTCCTCTGATCTTCAGTCTAATCAATCACCTTTAGACAGAAGACACAAAGGAAGTGCACTGTATCCCTAAGGTGCTACAATTCTAAATTCCTAAATGAACATCTAAAAATGAAATGGATGGTGGCATACTTCAAAAAGAATAGTCAGAAAATAAGAGCATTTGAGGAGTCTATATGTAGATACCTGTGTTGTCTTTGGATACCTTAATGTTAAAATGTGATCATTGCTCCAAAGATAATAATAATAACACTTTTCTCACTCCTTCCCCCTCCAATACCTTTGTGACTTCATGTTAAGAATATAAGAAGTCTTCCGGAGTCATAGGGTCATGAGAATTCCAGATAGCCCTGTTGACTCTGTCTTGATTTCTAGTTCTTAGTTCTTTTTGTGCAGTTTCTTTTTTTTATTATTATTATTACAAAATGCGACCATCCTTTGTTACTGCTAGAAACAGGAGCACAGCTTTCTCAACCTATCAGATAGGACAGATGCATTCGTATCTAACAATGAATGGCCACATGTTGTAACAAACAGAACTGAGAACCCTCAGAATTCAAGGACCTCAGGATGAGACCCTGGGCCAGCTTTTTGACCCATTTTCCCTTGCTGTTTGTCTCTAAGTTGTTTGAAACTCCTGCCAAACAAACCCCTGGGCTATTACACCTAAAAACTTTACACTTAAAAAATGTGGGCAAACCTGGAGCTAGATGACAAAATCGGTGACAAAAACATGTGACACTTGGGCTTTGATTCACTCTGGTATAAAAGAGAGTCTTGCATCAGGGAAGTTGAATTTGGGAAGGACTTTCTCAACTGAAAACTCTCAACTGCCGAAGCTGTAGGCAAGGACCCTGGGAAGATGAGACCTGAGGCGTGATGAAATAAACCAAGATCGCGCAGGCAAAGCTAGGAAAGGCCAGTCAAGAATACGCAAAGCACACGACAATTCTGTCGCCAAGAATCTCCTGTAACAGTGTCATGCACAGACCTTTCCATCACTGTCATGAAAAAGATGGTTATGGAGCTGTCCCAGACAGTCTTTATACCTTTTTCTCTTGAGAGATTGCCAGACGAATTAAGGGGCCATTTGTGTGTTACATTATCTCTGCATCAACTTTTTTTTTTTTTCCAAAGAATCCCAATGTGCTTTGCATATCTTTTTCTAATTTGGCAAGCTATCCCTCATGAAAAAAAAAAAAACAACAACTGCAGAATCATTTGAGATTCAAAATGGCTCCTTTTAACTTTCCATGTAAAGAATGAACATACTTTAGTATTAAATGCTCAAGACTCCTGTGTGACATTCAGAACTGACCCTCAAACTCCATCCCTTGACCTAAATTTACCCCAAACTTAATACACAACAGTCTTAATACAATAACAATCCCCATTAAAGCTCTACATTTGCAACAAGGGCTTGCTTTAGACCTCCATGATTTTGGTTGAAACTGCGGGAATTTCATGCAATTTCTTTTTTAACTTCTGAACTTAAGTAGGTAAAGTTAATTCATTTTTCTTTTTCCATTATTTTTAGTAATCCATTCCTTTTTTATTTGTACAGTGATCAGTGCATGCATTAATTCTCTTCACCCAAACTGTTTAGAAAAATTTGTGTCTTTCATTTAGTCATGAGCTGGGTGCATATTTGAGTCCCTCCCTCCCTTGTGCTTGGAGGCTATGATAGGTTTGAAAGGTGGCAGAGTTAGGAGGATGGACTCCAGTTCCCTAAGAGCTCATGGCTTGATGGCACTTCCCTCAGGGGAAGTCTTGGCAGGACATTTGCAAATTACCCTTGTTTGAATACTCATTGAGTTCCATCCTTATCTTGCTGAAATGCTGTTTGTGGCCCATTGACAAGCAAACAAAAAATCCAAAACCCCAAACCCAAACCAAACCAAACCAACCAAACAAACAAAACACTACACCAATCCCCCAAAATTCCCAAGCAAATCAAAAGCAAAATTCTTTAGTAATTCCAAAGCCTCTACCTATCCTATCTCCCCAGTCTTGTTTCATTATTCTGTCAACAAGCCTCCTAGGAGGAAGTAGCTGGAGAATCTATGTCTCAGAACCTTCCACATTCCTGGTTCTTTGAATTACTGCAGCTACTTCTTGTCTCCAAAGATGTTCCTCCAGCACATTTTTTTTTCAAGTATCATATGTGAGTGTTCTCTCTCTTCTACACTTATATATCTGCTCAGTTTATATGGTAACTGATATTTTCAAAAATTTTTAAATGTATAAAGTGACAAGCTTTGTATCAAGAGAAAACATACTTTTTCTTATTACAGTTAAACTTTAAAATTTTTGACTATCTTGCTTAATATTTATTTACAGTTATTTTAAATGACAAATCAAAGCATATAATTTATAGCATATAACACATTCTGATATATGTATGCACTGAACAATAATTAAATAAATTAGTTACATATCACTACTTTATACATTTAATATTTTATAATGAGACCATTTAAAATCTACTCTCTGAGCAAACTTCTGTGTTTCATTATTGCTTACTATAGCCACCATGCTATACAAGTACAATAGATATATATTCCCAAAGTCATTCTTTCTAATTGAATTCTATAAACTTTTACCGACTTCCCTCTGCTTGCTTCTACCCCCAGCCTCTAGCCATTGGAATTACCATTATACTCTCTCTCGTGAGTTCCATATTTTTTTGGTTGAGTCTTTGGACTGTTAAGCACAAGATCATTTTACTTTGTATCTTCTGTAGCCAGATCACATAATTTCTTTGTTCACATGGGTACTCATTGTGTAACAGGAAATCATGACATTGCTAATGTCAGCACATTTATTTTAATGTTTCCTTATTTATTATGCTAATTACTGTCTTCATTATTCATTCAATATTTTAGTTTTGAATTGGAAACTCTGCACAGAAGCTTAATTATGGAACATCTTTCTTTTCCTTTGGAAGGAGGTTTTGGTGTCTTATAATGAACTATAGACCACCAGTTGTCATCATTGTGGGTGTTAGCTTGGGTTCTTCAGGTCTGAGTATAGAATGATGAGGGTCCCAAATGCTACAAGAAAGTAGAATTCCATTTATTCACTGGACAGTCATGTTCCCACTTCACATTTCTCTTTAGCATCCTTTATGTAGCTCAACATGACTCTTTAAAGTTGCCCTGCTCCCCTCTGAGTGTGACAAGTAAAAGGGTAAAGATGGGAGGGCTTGACAGTGAGTGAACTTCCTATGTTGGCCATGCACTGCACCATCTTGATTTAGGTAGTGTTTTGGTACTTTAATGAAAAGGGACAAGGACACAATATGTATGAACATTTTTTGGCTGCAAATAAAAAGAGGGGAAAAGAAAATACATAATAGAAACATTTATAAAACCTAATCTGAAAAAGAAAGGTTTATGAAGCTTAAAAACTATATACAGCCAAGAAAGAATATATTGCAGATCTTTGTATGTTCTTGTTTGCTTGACAATGTCAAATATCAATGGGGTTTAAAAAATTATGACATCAAAAGCAAGGAACTTGGGAAGAAGACTCTCCTGCCTTTTTTTTTTTTTTGTCAAAGTTGAGGGGTCAGCAAAATGTGAAACCCATCAGTAGATTAAAACTTTTCTTTCATGTGAGCGCCTTATACCATAAAGTGTTACTGAGGAAGCATGAACAATTGCAATCAACATTTAATTTTATTTTCACAGTATCTTTTTAAACACAGACAAAAAACAAAAAAAAGTTGTGAAGCAAAGTTATTTGATTTGAGAGACTGCAATAATTCTTAGGATCCCCCAAGATGGGCTCATTTGCCTGAGAACTCTCTCTCTCTCTGTGTCTGTCTCTCTGTGCGTGTTTAATCCTCTCAAGAAATGCAGCTTTCACATAGCAAATAAGAAATTCCAACTGTAAAATTATATCTTAGAAACCACTTTTTCCTCTTTTGCTCTATAAACTCTGAAGACATGAATGATTCCACAAGCAGCCAAATAGAACTTCAGTTCTCTACAGTCACAGAACTTAGAAACAGCAGGTTTTATTTTAAAGAGTTCAATTGCTACACAAAAGCACCCATCCACAAATAATGGGATTTTCAAATTGGGATAAGTATGTTTCTAAAAATTTTGTTTTCAACATTTATTTCAGATAGCACGTATGGATCAGGTAACAGAGCATTGAATTATAGAACAGATAGAAAAAACCCAAAAGGAAAAAAAATTAGGGCAGGCCTTTATTAAATTTTAAAGTATGTCTTTGCTAGACTCTTATAAAGAGCCAAATAGGGTATCAAAATCTCTGGAGATCACTAGTATAATTTCTTTATCATGTTCCATTTAAAATTTAATTATGTAGTCTACAACAAAAAGAATCCGATCAGTCTAAATAGGTCAGGCAGGGAGTAACTTAATGATATTCTGAAGTTTTCCTTGTAAGGATCCTTCCTTTAATAGTGTGTTACACATCAGAACACCGTATTATAAAACAAGTGTAATTTAATTCCATCACTACACTCTTAAAAACATCTATAAAGAATGAAATGTTTTGATTTAGGTACTTTGGAGAGTTAATGAAAACCATGTTCTGGTTAGAACTGCCTGTGATTGATGAGAAATATTTGCATATTCAGGTGCTCCTCAACCTACCAACAGGCTGCTTCCCCATAAGCTCATCCCAAGCTCAAAATATCATAAATGGAAAATACAGTTAACCTATTAAACGCCATAGTTTTATCTGCCTTATCTTAAATGTGCTTATAACCCTTATAATAGCTTATGGCTTGTCAAAAACATCTGACAGAAAGCCTGTGTTATAAGAAAGTGCAGGATGTCTCATATAAGGTACTGCATATATTAACTGAAAAACACCCGCAATGAGTGCAGAGCACTTAGATTATCAACTGTGTCCCATGGTTGCATGGCTGATTGGGAACCATGGATCCATGCTACTGTGCACACGAACAGAGAACAGTAGAATCAATATCTCTAACCCAGGAAAGAGAAAATTCAAAATTTAATGTGTGGTTTCTACTGAGTGGATAGCTCTCTTGTGCCATCATAAGCCTGAGAAATTTTAGGTTGAATCATTATAAGTCAGGGTCTGCCTGTATCTTAGACTTGGTCAATCACTGTTTTCATGTGTGATAACAGGGTCAAATGGTTATACTGTACACACACACACACACACACACACACACACACACACACACACACACATACCATAATTTAATGCTTAAAATACTTTGTTTTGTCATTTGAGTGTGTGTGTGTGTATAGTGTAGTGTGGTGTGGTGTGGTGTGGTGTGGTGTACCTGCACATGTGTATATGTATATGGGTATATGGAAACCCAATTATTTCCACTTTATTTGTTGATGCTGTGTCACTTAATTGAACCATGAACTTACAAACTGGCTGGCCCTCTCCAGGCACCCTGTCTCTGTTTCGCCCATCCTGTGATCATAAGTAGCAGCCATATCTGCTTGGCTTTTCCATGGGCTCTAGTGATCCACACTTCAGACTTCATCTTGTACAGATAGTGTTTTATCCCCTGAGCCATATCCTCAGCCCTTGGCAAACTTGGTTTTAAATGATCAAGCTTGCCATCCATGATTAGATTGAAATATAGGGACTGAAAAGTAAAATCTGAATTACTAGCTTATGCGCATCCACTCCTTCTCTCTATCTCACCTAATATTCTACCTTAATTTCTTTATAATGATAAAGAAAACACAGTGTAAGCACTCTACATGTACCTTGTCACATATTTTTCAGAAACTCTGTTCTGCTATTGTCCCTTTACAGATGAAGGAAGGCAAGGCCGTGTGAAGTGAAGGGACATACACAAGTTCACAGAACTATGTGGCTAGGCAGGAATTTGAATAGGGACTGGAGTTTGAAGCCAGAGCACAGGAGATAAACTATTTTGGTGGGCATCTTCTTATGCAGTATGGTGCCACCTCCTACATATTAACACTATGCAAGTGTTGATTAAAAAATAGCTAGAGCTAGCCTGGAAGGAACCACAGTAAGAGCCACCATGTATCCACTGTGGCCTGTGTGTCAGATACTTAGTTAACTGCTTTTCATGGGTTATCTCCTTATATTGACTCTACAAAATGAATATTAGAAGTTTTCCAAATTAACAAATGAGAAATAGAGGCAGATACACTAAGTGAACACAATCAAGAAATGGCAGATGGAGAATTCAAGTTTGTCTGAGCCCCGTGCCTGGTCTTAAAGGCTCTCAACTGACAAACACTCAGCGGTAACTCCTCTAGACAGCTTATTAGGAGTCAACGTTAGCTTAGCAACTTCCCAGCCAAATAGAACAAACTCTTTGGGTGCTAGAGACTGTGAAGAATTGAGCAGAGCGAGAAGAGTGATGGATGGAGGAAATTACATACATATATATATTTGATTTTTTTTTTGAGACAGGGTTTCTCTGTAACAGAACCCTGGCTGTTCTGGACTCCTTGTAGATCAAGCTGGCCTCGAACTCAGAGATCTGCCCACCTCTGCCTCTCAAGTGGCTGGCATTAAAGGGGCGCATCACCACACCTGGCCTGACAGTCAAATATTTATGCAAATATTTATTCAGTGCTTACTACGTTTCATACAATACTAAGCACTGGGGGTGTACAGAGATGGCTCAGCAATTAAGAGCACTGTCTGCTCTTCCAAAGGACCCTGGTTCAAATCCCAGCACCCATATGGCAGCTCACAGCTGTCTGTAATTGCTGGGTGTGGTGGCACACGGCTTTAATCCCAGCACTCGGGAGGAAGAAACAGGTGGATCTATGTCAGTTCAAGGCCAGCTTGGCCTACAAAGTGAGTCCAGGACAGCCAAGGATGCATAGAGAAACCCTGTCTCAAAAAACAAAAACAAAAAAAAAAAACAAGAAAAAACAAATCTTAATGAAAAGTCTTCCAGAAAATGATATCATTAGATAGCATACATGCTGTCACTAGGGATTTTGGAAATAATAGAAAGAACATAAATTTGTCGAGAACAGAAAAAACCTTATAGAAACAATCTTTACTACCCTGTCTGTAGGAAACAGTCAGGAAACCTTTACATACAATGGATATGAAATACTTTCACATTGCCAGGCTATGCGTCCTCTATCACAGGGAATCAATTCTGACACTACAATAGAAAATAAGGCTTAGACAATATGTAAACACATGAAATGTCTTCATTTAAATGAGTGTTTGTTTATAGAATGGGCGTTAGACTAGACTTTGCTTGTGGCTATGACTTGTTCCTAACCCAAAAATTGAGTGGAAGATCATTTGGGAGGTGAGAACAAGAAATGGGAGATGATACCATACCTAGAAGAGAAGGAAGAAGAAGTGTAAATTACAGACTAGATCTCAATTTCCTTGTTTCTAAAATGGGACTTACACAGTCATTCCACAAACATTTCTTAGTTGCCAGTTCTGTTCTGGGACTTGCAAAGGGTGTAACAAATTGGACATGCAATGAAGACATTGTTCTTGGTCTGAGTAGGAAGACAACACATCATGACCTGTTGGAGGATATTTGATCATATTACGAACACTGAGATTGTGAACTGGAAAAAGCTGTTTCTTGTTGTGGAGTGGCTCAGCCCTAACACATACCTTTAATCCAAGAGCTTTCTATAAACAGGATTAAATGAAGTCAGCCATAGGTCAAGAGGGGAAGCAAGCAACCAGTTGACAGGAAGTGAACATAAGAAAACACAGGAAGTAGGAGGAACATTGAATTGAAGGGTATTTGAGACAGTGTGGAGAAGGAGAAAGGAAGTTTTCCTTCCGGGATGTTGGTAGAGAAGGAATGTCAGCTGGGTGCTTTCTTTGTCTCTCTGAGCTAGCAGGCTTTCACCCAAGCATCTGGCTCCAGAGTCTTCATTGGTAAAATTGAATGATTCAGATTCGGTTTATAATGACAATTGCTGCTTAGGCAACACAAATTGGCAATGGGACCATGGGTAAATGAGTCTCAGAAGATGCTGCTAAGAGCAGGTGTTCAGGAGAGGGTTGCTTGAGGAATGAAGGGTGAAGAAAAGCTAGTGGATTAGCTGTACAACCACTGTGGAAATCAGTGTGGCGATATCTTAGAAAACTTGGAATAGCTCTACCTCATGACCCAGCCATACCACTTGTGGGTATACATCCAAATGACTCCTCACCGAATCACAAGGACATCTCCTCATCTATGTTCATAGTAGCCATATTTGTAATAGCTAGAAACTGGAAACAACACAGATGTCCTTCAACCAATGAATGGATAAAAGACTGTGATACATCTACACAATGGAATACTACTCAGCTATCAGAAACAAGGAAATCATGCAATTTGCAGCCAAATGGATGAAACTAGAAAAGCTCATCCTGAGTGAGCTAACCCAGACTCAGAAAGATGCATATGGCATCTATTCACTTATAATTGGATTTTAGCCATTAGTACAGGATAACTATCCTATAACCAACACATCAAAAGGAACAGGAACATAGACCTTGTTACCTGTTAGTGGGACACTTTGCCCTAATAGAGTTGCCATATAGGCCCCCAGTACAAGAGGAAGCTCTTAGTCCTCATATGACGAACTGAGGGGGGCTGATATGTAGGGACACCCTACTCTGGAGGAGTAGGATAGGTGGGAGGGGAAGGGAGAGGGTGGGAGGGTGGAACTGGGAGGGGTTGAGAGAGTGGACTGTGATGGAGATGTAACTTGAAGTAATAAATAAACCAAACCAAAAAAAGAGAGAGAGAGAAAATGGAAATGAGAAGATAAGAGGGAGGCAAGCATTCATTTACATGCAGAACCATGAGTTAATCCACGTGAGTTAGTGCTCAGCTTGCTTTCTCCTCTTACATCATTCAGATTCCCCCATCCATCAGTGATCCTGTCCACATTAAGATAGATCTTCTCCCATCAATTAATCTGATAAAGAAAATTCCTCACAGGCAATCTCAGAGGCTAACTTTAATCTAGATGCTCCCTCACAAATGTACCTCCTCGTTGTCAAGTTCACAATTCATACTAAGCATTGCAGGTGGTTTTTTTTTTTTTTTGTTTCTCCTACGTACAAAGCACTGGGTTTACCTGTACTTTCCCTACTTGATTAAAGTACCAGAGAGAATATTTGGTATTTTATCTATTTTCTCCCACATAATCTACTCTTGGCATGTATGTTACACTCAACCTACCTTTGTTAAATTAGTGAAAAAAATTAATTAAACTCATCAATATGGAACCACACTGGATGTAGGTCCCAGGATAGTAGAAGGAACTCTTATTTCTTGGGTGTTATGAAAAAGGAAGGAAGTATGTGTCTATCAGCTCTTATCTGAATAAGAAGCTGACTTGGAAAACCAATGTATTTATCCACTACTTTCTAAGGGTCTCAAGGGAGATAGATTTTGTATTGAGGACAATGAGAAATATGAGAGGTGTGTTAGCTACCAAAGCTTCCACAGAGAACTAAAGCCCTGACCTTAAACCCTCTAGAGCCACAAGTAGCAACTTGAGCTTTCTGAGCTTATCTTAATTCCCTTTGCGTCCATCTTTCTTCCTTGTTGCTTTCTGACTAGGCATATCTATGACAAAAATATGGTTGATGAGAAACGGTACAGTCCACTTCAAACCCCAGAAAACAAAACTCTACACACAGTATCAGTACCCTAATATCAATCTAGTATCAATATGCCATTATCAGTACTCATGTATCAGTACTTGAATATCAGTGTTCCATATATAAGACTACATTAGAGTGACTTTCATTGGACAGTTGCCTTCAAACAATTTTATTTTCTTGGTAGAGAGTCTCAAATACTAATTCAATGGTCTGTTCCTGTGCTTCAGGGACTGGGGTTCTATTGGTTAAATGAATTCTTCTTGACTTATGAGGAGGATTATCCTCTGATAAACACATAAACTGAAAATACCATTGAGTCAAAAATTCATGTGATGCACCTAATATATTGAATCTCCTTCTTCTTTTGTACAGTTGCCCATAGAGTAGTTATCGTTTCCTCTTGGGATCAAAAGACTGATCAAGAGCCTAGAAATTACCATGGAGAGTGTCACACTGCCTATGGGTAGCCTCAGAAATGTCCAAAACTCCAACACAATGTCAAAAATGGTGTATGGAGGCTAATTGCTTAGGCTGATGTAGTAATGCTTCATTGAGATCCAAGTAGTGAGTCTGAGAGAAGAAGATGCTGGGAATTGCAAGGTTTAGGGATGTCATGGTACTATTATTTTCCGACCATCATAGAAGATGCAAGGAAAATTTAATACAGTATTGAATTTGAATACAAGAGAAAATAGTAAATATTTATTTCATAACATTAATCTTTAGCTCTGATTCCCATGGACTGACACAGAAATCCTGTGGAAGGCTGTGGCTGGTTCACATGCCTAATTAATTTAAGTTTCATTGACTGGCACTTCAGGTTCTTTGTAGAATATCCTGAGTTGTAGATATAAGAGCCGATTCATGAGTCTCTCTTGCAGTGCTTCAGCAGCTTCTATGAAGATCTATGATTTCCCTTTACTTTCCATCCTGTTAAGTCTACAACCAGGGAATATTAACAGGGAATTGAAGTCCCTTCTCTCTCTTTCAAAAACAGCAGCTTGTGGCACATGATGGTGTCAAAGCCTCAGTTGCTATAAAGCTTGTAAGTACTCCGTTATCCAAAATAACAAAGTTTCTTTGTGTAGGCATCATTTACATTAAAAACTCAGCTTATAATTAACTTAGTGCCTCGACTCCATTGAACAACTGGCATCTCATCATGTTTTATCTTGAACACATTTACCTAAACTAACCACCTTTCAATAGATGAAACAGAATTGGAAAAACATTATTATAGATGTGGAGAGATGGCTGGCAAGGTGCTTGCCTTGTAAGAATGAGGACCTGAAGTAGAGTCCCCCAGGGAGCCATTTAAAAAGCCAGGCACCCTAGGGTAGAGGGTGGGAGAGCAGGACTGGGAAGGGTGGAAAGAGGGCACTGTGATGGAGATGTAATCTGAAGTAATAAACAAACATTTAAAAAAAGAAATTAGAATTAAAGCCATAGAGAACATTTTCTATGAGAACAACAATAACAACAACAACAAAAAGCCAGGCATGGTGGTATGTACTTGCAGTGCCAGCACTGGGGAAGCCAAGACAGGCAGATACCTGGGGAAAAAGTAGGGTGCCAATGGCCAGCCAGCCTAACCAACTGTACACCTTTGAGGTCAGTGAGAGACCTCTTTGTGTGTGTGTGTGTGGGGGGGGGAGAAAGAAGGAAAGAAGCAAACCCACAACACAATGGCAACAGAAACAATGACTCCTCCTCCTACCCTAGGAAAAACCGGAGGTGGTAAAATGACAGCTGAGGTTGTCCTCTGGCTTCCATATACACACATACGCATTTACCCACATATACATGAATATGCATACACATACAGACAGACACACATGCACAAACAAATGGTTGTAATAGAAAAACTGTTCAAATTGCTGAATTGCCTTTTGCTATAGTAAAATAAAAGCAAGAATAAAAGCAAGAAACCATATTCAAGATAAAATGATTGTTCTCACAGTTTAAGGAAGGGTGCATGCATCCCATTTGCGGAGCACTTCAAGATGAGTCTTACAGGGAGCTGGTTTAAATGTTTGTTTTAATCTTGACAAGATCATTGGTTTTTAATATTTATAATATAATTACATTGCTTAGAGTGCATGTTGCTCATGTAATCTAATATTTTTCTGGTGACATATTATTACTAAGCTTTAATTTCAGCAACAGCATGAATTTAAAAACGCATTTAGGTTATCATTAGCAATGGAAAATGAAGCTGACGCTTGTTCAAGCACCTTGTGCATGTATCTTGTTTTAACTTCAAAGCATTTTCAGCTTCTGAGACACAATCCATGCTGTGTGATTTGTGCATTTGTACAGAGTAATATCAACCTGTGGCCAGCAACTTGAAATTAACACCATGTAAGGCAATTAAAGGTGAAATATTCCAACTCTCCCCCACCCGAGCAGCTGTAAAAGGCCTTTTGGAAAATTTCAAGACAGCCAAAGCTAATGAAAACAGATTCATAACAGTGTTATAAAATGCCACTGTCTTCCTTTCTAGCCACATATCACTAGCTAGCAGTTGCCTGGATTGCAATTTTCCATTTTTCTTAGATGTCACAGCAAAAGCATGCTTTTATGACTAAAAGGATAAAAAACTCCAAGTGTCATGTTCCACTAATCATTAGCTGAGAAACAAACAAAATAACTACAGTTGCCTTGTTCTAAATGATACCTAGGTATCAGAGGGCTCATTTTCCAGTGACAGGTTGAAGAAATCTGAAGACAGGCGGACAGCTGAATGAGGGATGGAATTCTGCTCGGCTGTGCAAGCAAGTAGTGTAAAGGGAACACTCATTGTGAAATAATTATGTTATTTTGTGTTAATATGAGGAGGAAAATACTTGTCAATGGATACATCTCAACCTGCCCCTGGAGAAAGCCAACAGAGTACCTGAGGCTGTATTAGAAGCATAATTGAGAAACAGCTAACCTTATTTTGCATACTTTCACACATGCATGAAAATGACTGCAAGTTGCAGTTAGAATAGGGTCGCCACTGTGCTGTTGATTTTCAACATTATTCAACAATAGAATAACAAAAATTCCTGACAAAAAATAAATAAGCTCATTTACCAAAATACCACCCACCAAACTCAAGAGAACATTCTGTCCCTTGGGTAATAAACCAACGACAACAGAAGATCATTCCTGGGGAATACGTGAATGCCTGTTTGGTATTCATAATAAAGCACTGGTTAATAGAATTCAGGAGGCTCTGCAGATTTCCAGACATGTGAGTAATTTTCATCTGCATGATTACACATGGTGCAGGTCCTCTCTGACAATACAGAGGTGGCCCACGTCTTACCCGTAATATAAAAGTTTGGAAGTCATTCCTTACTCCATTACTTCAGGATTAACTTCTTCAACACAAACATGACTAGACACACAAGTGGTACGCCCCGCCCCATCCTCCCCCCACCCCCAATGATGGGATGCTTAGCTGTTGTTGGCAGACATTTTCCAAATGAAAAAGCACCGTGACAAACAAACTCAGCAGTGACACGTACATCAGAACACACTCAGAGGTTTAACCCTGTAAGCTGGCACACCCTTGGGATGCTTCTTAGAGATGTAATCCAAGGAATGGACACACACAGTACTTTAAATATTTGGATCACACTGAACTAGTCTTTGGGGCAATGTCAATTATGACTCTACAAGCAAGTCTTTCTCAACATATGAAAAAAGCTCAATTCTTTCCCAGATTATGATGATCCTTAACTTCCTTTTACTTGGTGCTACTTAGAATCACATTGTTTCCATCACAGTCCCCTCTCTCCACCCCTCCTAGCCCCACCCTCCCACTCTTGCCCCCTTCTTCCAGAACTCATAATTCTTTTTTGAATAATTAGACCTCAATTATGAAAATTATAAAGTATAGCATACATTCCCAATGTCCAGTTCATACATATTTGGCAACTGATATTAAAATTCTATTACCCATCTATCTCCATGAGTTTAAAGTTCTATACCTAACTCATTTTCCATCCTAATTTGCATTACCAACTTTTGATATTATCTTAATGGCCAGTTAGCAGTTCCCGACCAATGCCCCATGTCATGTTAATTAATTCTCAAATGGTTATTAAGCACCTCTAAAGACTGAGTAGAAGTTTCGGTGCTAAGGCCGGATCCTAGATACATCATGTTCAATAAAATGGCTTTTCTTTTTTTTTATTTTAAATACTTTATTTTTTTTTCTTCAAGTTACATCTCAGTCACAATAAAATGGCTTTTCAAAGATGGCCATCCTGTTACTTTCCTTTTTCTCTTTTTCTTATTTAAACCATGATGATAAGAATTTCAAATGTGTTTATATTGTCAAAACTCTAATCAGGTTCTTTAGGGGAAGAATGTTTGTTTTTTTATTTATTATAAATCATTAACCTCTGAATATAGTAATAATTGTTTCATTATAGAAAAAAACTCACCAAATATCTCTGATTGCCAATTCTTTTAACTCTAATAAGGAATCAGCACTTTCATAACTTCTGGTCAAATATAGCTACTCTTATCTATCTATATATCTGCTATCTATCATCTATGGTTTAGCTGTAGTCGATCATCTATTTATCATCTATCTATTTATCTCTATATCATCTATCATCAATATCATTTTTCATCTACCATCTATCTATCTATCTATCTATCTATCTATCTATCTATCTATCTATC
>CAJQZJ010009351.1:2416157-2439023 GCA_907164525.1 Lophiomys imhausi | reverse complement strand
ATCTATCTATCTATCTATCTATCTATCTATCTATCTATCTATCTATCTATCTAACATCTATCTATCTCTCTAGCATCATCATCATCTTTCTAAAGACATGAAAAGAATGAGAATAATTTCTCAAAATCATTCATCGATATTAACCTTATTACTTCTTGCTAATATCACGTCCATGTGACTCGATGACTCATACATAATCTTTTAGCCCAGTAACATGAGAAAATGAGAAGCCTGCTTAAAGAAGACACAGTACTGTTCTCTGTATGATTAAACAATCAGGAGGAGAATAAGAAAAGCCAGCTGCTCACCTTGGTGGACTTCCAGATAACTCTGTGGCACTCTCCCTGTTAGAGAAAAAGAAAACAAGCATGATTAAGTGCATTGTGATAAATATAACCACTAATCACATCATATGCTGCCGCAAGGCATTGTATGGTGAAGATATGGAACCTATAGGTAATTGATCACATTTCTGGTTAATTTCCATAATAACCATGTCAGTGGTTACTTTCAAAGTAAGTTTTACACATATGTAACATAACCACTTCTATTTTCTGTTGGTAGACTTCAACTGCGACAACCACCTTTTTGACTTTAACTATGTTTTAGATATTTACAATGAATTTACACGGCCATCTCTTTCCAAGAGTCACAAGAACAGAGGACTTTGGGAATGTTGCTACATGTTCTTGGCCATCTACAGCTTAGGAAGGAGCATGGACAGTACAAAATTCAATTTCTTTAGCAACATATTACTGCTTCTCTTTTTTCATCTCTTCCTTATGATGTTCTATGGTCTTGGATTGCTGAAGACTGGAGCTACCATAATTCAAATGTGTAAAAGAAACATGAATAAGTAAATGCTGAGTGATTTAATAATAAAAAGACCATACTCTAATTTTGAGACTAACTTTTTCCTAACTACCATATTGTACCCCCTTTCAGTCATAGATATATTCTTGTAAACAGAGAGGAACAGAGAAAAGTCAGAGGAGAAAGAAGTTTTATGTTGTGATATTTTAAAAGTAAAGGAAGAGGCTGGAGAGATGGCTCAGTAATTAAGAGAACTGAATGCTTTTCTGGTAGACCAGGCCTTGATTCCCAGCACCCACATGCTAGCTCACAACCATCTGTAACACCAGTCTCAGGGGATCTGATGCCCTCTTCTGACCTCTATGGGTAATGTATGTACATGGTGTGCAGACATACATGCAGACAAAACACCCATACACATAAAAAAAAAAAGTAGAAGATGGCTCAACTTTAGATTAAGGAATTATATGTGTAATTTTAAGAAATAGCAATTAATATTTAAAGATCTTGTAATCTTTTGAGAGCTCTCATTAAAGCTATTTACACAAATAAAAAGCTAATACATTTACATACCATAAATGTGGCACATGATCATCAATGGTTCATGACTTTCAGCCTGGTTAGGATGGGTATCCTGAAGCTATTTCCTTTACTCACTCAAGCAATCTAAATAAAGGATTCCACACTCTGTGAACCTTTCTTGTCATTGCAGCTTCTATAGCTGACTTCTCATACTTACTGACTGTGGTAGTATCTGAGTACCCTAAGGAATTAATGATTCTCACAGAGCTATGTTTAACTAATGATTTTGAGTTCAGCTCTCCTAGAGAAACGTTGCAATCATGTAATAGCAAAGCTTCCATTTTTGTCACTCTACACTTCACTGGGCTGGTGTAACAGGCAAGTACATGATCATGTTCAGCTTTTTATCTCTACCAGGATTGCAAGTCAGGCTCTCAGGCTTATAAAGAAAGCACCCTTACCCACTGAATCATCTTTCCAGTCTTATATTTATTTCTTTTAAGAATTTAATATCTTCATAAGAACTTTTGCCTTCCCAATAGAATTTATCCCTGTGAGTAAGCCAGTTAAGAAGCAACTGTCTCTCAGTTTTTCCCTTAAAATTTTTAGCACAATAAATGTATCTGTTAAATGTTTGTTATTTATCATTTGCCATTTACACATATATTAGTACTTTATAAATATCAGTTCAGTTTATCAGAGTTGACTTACTGAAGTTGTCTGGTCTTCTTGCTGACTTTCAGGGTTAGATCTATGTTCAGAGTTAGCTCATGGTAGCACCAGCAGACTTTGGTTAAACCCCTGTCTTTCTTTTGAATTCTTTAGATAATTATTTTTGTTTTCCAGATTACACATTTTCTAATACTTCAAGTTTCTTGATATCTTTGAAAAAAAATGTGCTATTCATGCACTCAACTAAACCAATTAGCCTTGGCATTTCCTGGCATTTGGGGCCAGATAATTTTCCATTGTGCACATGTGATGCTGTTCTGGGAGTTTTCTGTGGTTTGGACCTGAGCATCTCTCTAAAGTCTCATTTGTGAGAGGTTTAGCTCCCACCTGGTTGACCCATGCACTGAGTAGTGGTTAGACATGCCGGCTCTGACACAGTACACAATAACACCTCCATGGATTTGTCATTTGAGGGCATTGTTGGGAGGCAGTAGAAATGTGGAAGTGGATCCCTAGGGACTAGGCCTGGGAGGGCAGTATTGGTCTCACATTCCTCTGCTCCATGTGTCTCTGCCCCCAAGTTGCTCCATAGAACTGAGAACTTTGAAACCATGGGTCAAAACAAACAAACAAACAAGTCGTTCCTCCTTTCAAATCCTTGGGTCACAACTGTGTCTCAGTGTCTAAGAAGCATCCAGTGGTATCACAGGATGCTAAACACCAGAGATATCCACCCATCTCCTCTTCTGTTGTAACTACCCAAAATATCTTCAGACATTGCTGAATGTCTTCCAGGGACAAAACTGCCCTCACTTGCAACGATTCTGACAGGACAAAGGAAGGTCTCACAATTCACCTCTGTTTCAAATGCTCACTGGGTGAACAGCACTCTCCAGTGCCAGGAAAACATAGTAACTGAGCCTTTCCAACAATGCTTGCCTCGCCTCGGTTCCTCCCACCTAAGTTTCCATGCTTACAGGGAGTATTGCTTCCCTTATCTGCGGAGAGTAATACTGCCATTATACATTTAACTAATCCTGATGTGGAACTGATGAAATATCACTATGAAAAAATGCTCTTATTTCTCTGAGAACTAAATTGGATACTTTGGAAAACTGACAAGTCACTTAAGAAAAGTTGATGTGAAATTAGATCTACGGACAATAAAATTCTAAATACAGAGAAAATGATGTGATTCTCATAGTGTCTTCAAGTTTTTGTTTTTCTTAAAAAAAAAAAAAGCCGGAATTTCCAAATGGTGAATTATGAGTAGATTTGTGTGTACAAGTCAAAACCGAAGTCTACCCAGCAGATCTACACTTTGAGAGAAAAGGCATTGGTCCTGTCTTTGCTAGAAAAGACAGATGCTGGGTAAAAAGTGACTTTCATGACATGTCTGAGAATTCCATTTGGTAACTCCAAGATTTAAACAGATAAATCAAGCTGGGTGTGGTGGTACAGGCCTATAATCCCAGAGTTCAGGAGGATCATGAGTTGGAGTTCAGCCTGGGTATATAACAAGACCCTGTCTCAAAAACAAACAAGCTGGCCAAACACAAGAAATGAAGCTACAATGGTCAATAACTCGGCATTTTTAAGATCAGCCAATCAGGAGAAGCCCAGGCTTCTTAAACAAGGATTTTTGTTTTGTTTTGTTTTGTTTTTTTAGTTTTAGAGCATCTATCCTGTTAAATCATTTGAATTATTCATGTATTTTCTTGAATTTATGGATTTTGCAGACAAACCTGTGAATTATGTAAACTTAATGGATGGAACTATGTTGTTAATTCTCCTCTCAACCCTGCTGAGGGAATCTAAATATGCTATAGAACACAGTTCGTTTTGCAGCAAACTGTTGAAGCTCAATGTCTGTCACCAGCATCGTTTCATTATCTCTTTTCTCTAATACTCACTCACTCAATGCCCCAAACCTTTTGTATACATGCGTCACCAAGATGAATGTAGACCTGATTCTTCTCCCAAGTGTTTTACACCCTGAGAAAAGCTAATATGCAATGTAGAGGGTGACGGGTACTTTCTGATGCCCCGCTGTTAAAGATGTCTTAGTTACATTTCCCGTTGCTATGATAAAATTACAACGACAAAATCAATTTGAGCAAAGAAGGGTCTATTTTGGCTTATGGTTAGAGGTCCATCACAGGGGGAAGGTGTAAAACAAGCTTGAAGTTGCCAGTCAAGCTGCATCACAACTAGGAAGCAGGGAGCTCTGAGTGTGGATGCTTAGCTCCCTCCTCTTTTTGAAGTCTAGGGCCCAAGCCTAGGGAATGGTGCCTCTCTCCTGTGGGCTTGACTGTCTCATGTCAATCAACCTAATCTAGATTATCTCTCTCAAGCATGTGCAGAAGCTAACCTAATTTAAAGAACTCCTCCCAAGCACACCTGGAGGCTTGTCTCCTAGACAAGTGACCTCAGGTCCTATCAGGTTCACAGTCAACACTATCACCAAAAGCAAGCTCTTTTCACTCAAGCATCATGCCTCACATAAAAATTGGAATACGTGGTTTTTAGGACTCTGAAGACACTAAAATGTTGTGAATGTAATGGAAGAATGCCATACTTTCTACTTGGAAGTAACCCCAGCCTCCTCAGCTCAGGTTTAGAAATGGCTGCAGGTGAGGCCGGCCATATTTGGAATTGAACTACACTAACTTCTTTTACTTTCTTATCATTTCCAAGTTACTTTGATTTCTCGAAGAAAGCAAATGTTAAAAATTGAACGAAAACAGCCATGAAAGGAATGATAGAGTGGAATAATACACTCCAAGGAAAAGGACTGTTCCAGGGACTGAGAAGCACAGCAAGGTGGAAGAGGCAGATTCTCCTCTTGGGATGAGCAGCTGTAGGCTGTGCCTTCCATCTCCTGAGGGCCTCTGTACCCAGGACAGACTAATAGTTACACCTTTTAAGCTGAGGCCATTGATAAACCAGAACAAACAAGAAGGCCCTGTGGAAATTCAGCTTTACCAAAAAGGGGAGTGTGACTAAAAGAGATAGATACTTTTCTGTAGCAGACAAGGGTTGTAGGTGTGCTACAGGATTATTTAGGTATTCCTTTAAAGAAAAACACCCTGCCACTTTTAAGTATGTAGCACTTTGCCAATGGTGCCAGTCTTTATTGGCTATCTGAAGGAACAGGCTTCCTCACCAGCTCTCATTCTTGTTCCTTCCTTGCCTGTTCTGAAGCCAGGACTTACCATGTATCTCTGTGTACCTTCCTGGTTTCCAAAATCACTTGGCCACTATAAAGCAGAGGACATGGCCAGCATGCAAGAAGCCCTGGGTTCTATCTGAGTGTCACATAAATCCTGGCATGATGGCATAGGTCTATAATCTCAACCCTCAGGAAGTAAAGGCAGGAGTATTAAAAGTTCAAGGGCATCCTCAGCTATATATAAGTAAACCTGACATACATGAGGCCCTGTCTCTCAAAAACAAACCAACAAACAACAACTTTTACTAATAGAGACATAATATTCTAGATGGTAAAGACAGGAAAAAACTGAAGTATTTATCACTATTTTGCATAGCAGATGTTATTAGGAAGAATGAAATGTGACCAGTAGAGAGAAAGTAAATGCTGGGGTAGTGGGAGGAGCTTATGGGCTTATATAAGGAGGTCCTTGTAGACCTTCTTGAAGGCATAACTCAGGAAATACTCAGGAGGATGCCTTAAATACAGTCTTTTCCACCCCATGCTTGCTTCCTATGGTCTTTGCTTTCCTTTGTAGTAACTTCTGTCCTCCTTTCAGAGACTTTTCCTGTTTATAAACAACCTGGGATGGGTTGATGGTTGGGGGGGGATGAGGGGTGAGGGACAGCAGAGGAGAAGGAGAGGAGGGAGAGGGGGATGAGGGTGGGAGGGTGGGACCAGTGTGGGGAGGAGGGAGGAGGCTGCAATCAGGGTGCAATAATAAATACAGAAATTAAAAAGAAAAGAGAACATTCAAAATGACAACAAAGACAAGAGGTAACCAGACCCTGTGATGAGCTGAGCAAGCCACTTCACTTCTGAAACTACAGATTTCTCCCAGAGATGCCTCACATGGGTTCTAATCCCCTCCTGGGTGTCAGTGAGTGCACAGCAAGCCAGCTACAATCACAGACATGTCTGGGCGCTGCCTTTCACCAGCTTTGCCAGGGTGCAAGCTAGGGGTGGGATGAAGCCCTCTACACATTTCTGCTTAAAAGCAAACATCTGTGAGGTAGCATTTCCCTTTACGATACCCAATACACTTTTGGGATTGAATTGTCTGATCAATGTCCAGACAGGCTCCAGGCTCTGGCCTGTTGAGAGTTGGCACCATGGAAGACTGGAATTTTGTCTACCAGATCCCCCAGGACACATGAGGAATGGAATGGGCAGGGTTTGGAGCTAGTGGCTTGCCTCTGAGAGCAGGCAGGCAGGCACTCGGATTGTCAGAAGGGCCAATACAGTTAAGAAAAATGGAATCTAATTTGTGTTCCGTCCAGTTTCCTTCCAATAGCCCTCATTTTTGTCTACAGAGATGTTGCTTGAGATTTTACTTGGCTCAAGACTTATTCATAATATTTTAGTATTCTTTATATGACACGGCTGCAAATGCCTGCTATTGTCTGTGTCCTTGTGCTCAAGTGCCTTGAAAATCAAATTGCTAGAGTTTTCTCTCCATCAGCCCTGCAAAGAGCCAGAGCACATCTGGCCTGACTGGTCCACAAGAGAGGCCACTGTTTAAATGGAAACTGCTGTCCCTTCTGTCACACTGAAGCAGTATCAAAGGCTCCTATTTTCTTTTCTTTCACAAATGCCAGTTTGGCACTTGGCTCATGGATCCTCCTAGGAAGACGAATCTGTCCCCACCACTGCCAGTGACACTATGGGGTGAAGGAGGCCGCCCTGTGTCCTTGGCTCCGTGGATTAATCACTGCACTCTTGATGTTCAGTGGTTCTACCATGTTAAATAATGTCATATAGTAAGTACCTGGAGAGGCTGTCAGTAACATCCCTGCTCATTAAAATGCACTTACACAGACTTTAACAATGGCAAGAATTTCCAGCCCTGGAGGACAGTTGCTGAGCTTGGAAATGGGGCATTAAGTTTCATTTACGAACTTGTCCTCTCAGAGATGGAAGGGAGGCAAAGCCACACAAGCAGAATCCAGACAAATCACGTTGAAGGTTGTGGATCTTCTGTTACTGCTGTGACAGAATAATGACAAGAGCATCAACAGAAGGAATGGAAGGAGGGAGGGAGGGAGGGAGAGAGGAAGGAAGGAAGGAAGGAAGGGTTTCTAATGGCTCCCACATCTAGTGGGGGAATATATAGCCACAAGTACATAGACAGGTAGATGGATAAATATAGATAGCTAAGAGGCGAGACTCTGAACTGAGAGCCTGTATATGCTAGATAAGGACTCTACCACTGACCCATATCTCCAATGCACTGAACTCCACTGTGGAGGGAAGTGTTGGTCAAACAAATCTGGAAAGATTTGATTAGCAGACTAACATATAAGAGCCACTGTCTTGAAGAAGAGTCTAATGTCAAGATGGGAGCCACCAACACTTCTGTGTGGCAGAGGCTGCTGAGGGTGGAGTGCACCAGAGAAGCGGAAGACAGGGCAAGGAGGGGAGGGCACCACAGCCTGGGGGTTCCGGGATGAAGTCACATGATGAAAGAAATGAAGAGACACTGCCGGCTGGGTTGTCTTAGGCCTCCTGTCTGGTGCTGGAAGGTCTTTGAATAACACAAACTGGAACTGGACCTCATGGCCTTTATGGCCTCTACTTGGTTTTGTGACATAAGGGACAGCCCATTGCCTTCCAGGACTGAAGCCTGCAGTGTCCTCTGTTACAGGGATAGCTCCTCACAGGGCTTCCTTGATCTTGGGCCTGGCCAACAGCGTGTACCAGAAAATGAAGCACTAAGGTGTTTGAGGTTTTTTTTTTTTCCTCCTTTAAAAATGCACCAGAAATTATATCATAACTAACTCTGACCTCAGGGCTGAAAGCTCTTAGCGCCAACCGCAGAAAAGAGGTGAAATGAAGGTTGTTTAGATCCAACAACAGAACCTATGTGTTTGTTTCTTGTTTGCTTGTTTGTTTATTTATTTTTTAGAGAAGTTGCCCTTACATAATAAAATACTCTCTTTCCCTGAAGGCAAAAAAACCCACTTGTTGAGCCTGTGAGATGGTTCAGCAGGCAAAGGCATTTGCCATACAAACCTAATGACCTGAGTTCTATCCCTAGAACCCATGTAAGGGTAGAAGGAGAGAAATGACTCCACAGAGTTGGCCTCTCCCCTCCTCATGCATGTCACAGCATAAACATGTATATACGCAAACATATACACACAATGATAATAATAATAATAATTTTAAATTATTATTTAATAAATAAATTTTAAAGTTAACTTCTTTTTTATACTATGATGTCAATTTTAAATCAAATTTCCTGTAGTCACAAGAGAAGAAGATGGGGAGGGACACCAACAGGTTCACTTAGCCCCAGGGACCAAGGGCCAGCCTTGGTGAATGCACGGAATAGTCATAAGGTATGAATGAGACAGGGGTGGCAGAGGGAGATGGAGAGAGAGAGAGAGAGAGAGAGAGAGAGAGAGAGAGAGAGAGAACCTTTCGTGAATAAGATAATTTTACCTATTTGAAACAACATTATTCTAAGCATGGTTGGCAGAGGGACAGTTAATGTCATTTTAGAGCCTCCAAATTTTCCATGTTGCTTCTTAGAGCCTCTGCTGGGCACATTAAATGTGCTATTCATATTGCCTCTGAAAATTCAAATGCATGCATTCAGCGTGTCGGCCACAGTGGGTCATGTCCAAGTCGCTCATTGAACCATCTTCATTATGTCCTGTTTTGCAGCAATGGGAAATTTGAACCAACCCCAGATGAAATCTACAACCTTCAGCACATTCAGAGATGACAATTATGTCTCTACAATCACTAAAATAAAGAAATAAAATAAAACAAACTGAAACGGAATCAACACTAAAAGAGCTAAATTATAGATAAGAGAATATTCATAAAACTATACCTCATCTCATGAACGTGGGCGCTCTGCCTCATGCCAGGATTTCTTTAGGCATTGGTGATATTCAGTATATTGCAATTGAGTGCAATTACAGTTAGCTATAATTAAGAACAATTACAGCCTTTATTTCTCTACTTGTTCTTTAAAAGCACATTTGTAATAAAACTTTTTTTAAAAGGTGAAGAATATAATTATACATCCTTATAACGTCTCAAATAATTAGTTTGACTAAAGTTTCCTCTGGAACAATTTTCATTTTAACTGTCAGATCTGCCATTTATAGTCAATGGAATATACTTTAAAAAATTCCATCATTAACCTTTTTCACCCCATATAGCTGTATATGAATTACTGGTACAAATGAAAGGGTTTGGTATTTAAATCTCTAAGGCTTGTTGCAAGGTAAATTTTTTAAACTAATGTTTGTATGTATATGTGTATGCACATATATGTGTGCATGGGCATTATGTGTGTTTGTATGTGTGTATATGTTTGCATGTGTGTGTGTATTTGCATGTATATATGTGTGTGCAATTGTATGTTATGAGTATATGCATCTATGTACATGTGTATATATGAATGTGTATATATCTTTGAAAGAAATATTTTTGGAAACAGCTGCTTTTCGCAGGCAATCATGCTCTCTGTATCATATATCCTAAGATACTGACCTCTGTTTATTTGCTGTGTATTTATGAGGCTTAATTGGGAACAGTTAAACACTACTTTCCTACAAATCCTGACTGCAACTCAACTCCACATCATTCTAACTTCTTTGTTACTTGGTAAATTCCAGACAAGGAATTGATCACATTTGGACAGCTGTGTCACCAACATGCACGACTAAGAATGGTTGGTGCAAAGTGCCAACAAATTGAACATGTACAGTCCCCTGAAAGAACTCTTTTTAAAAGGTCTTTGCCATTAATGTTGAAAATAACTGATAATTAATCACCTGAATGACTGGCTTGAACATCAAAGAAAATTTGACAATATGACCCTGGAAATTAAGGATAATCTCAATTATAAATTGAGATAAATTCAATTCTTAATCAATTGAATCAGGAGGCCTGGGAAACAGACGGTTTGATAAAGTCTCTGCACCTTGAGAATGAGCAGTTGGGGTAAATCATCTCTTAAGGTCCTTTAAAACCTTGAGAATACCTAAGAGTTGACCATGCATCACTTGATGTCAATCAGGATGAAAGACGTGCATGGCTGTGACCAGGGGGACTGATAACAAGCTCATCTACAGAGCAGACTTTTAGTATAAAGAAGATACTAGCCTATTAAGACATTGCTGTTACTCAAATATTTTCAATATTAAAAATCCTGAAAAAGGTTTGGGTATGGTTTACAATTACATATTTATCATAATATTCATCATATAGTTTTATTCTATATCAACTACAAAGAACTATGTATTTTCTATGCGTTAATTACTTTGCCTGGAATTCATACACATTTTGTGTTTTGTTCCTCACAATATAATGTCCATCATTCACACAAGAAAACCAAGGCTCAGAGGGGTTGAATAAGTGAGAATCTAAGCATATTAAATTCTATGATATGTGAGTAAAGCAGGAAAAAGAAAAAACACATAGCCAGGTATTCCTAAGAGACACCAAAAGTTATACAATCTGGAAGAGTCTTCAAGAATTTTAAATTTAAAGTAAGATGGAGCTAAACAAAAAGTTCCATCTCTAACTTTAAATATAAATACATTAACATATATTTCACTAATTCTTTGGCACAAAACAATATTCTTTTCTTATCTTTCCTTTCTTGATAAAAAGACTTGATATGCAGATCAGGCTGGTCTCAAATTCTTTATATCTCTGCTTCAGCTTTTCTAAGTTCTGGGATTACAGGTGAGATACAGACATTTTCTAAGTAAAAGGTGCATGCGTGTTAAGAATTTTAAGACCAGAAAATAGGTAAAATGCCATTTCTCAGGGTGAGGTATGAGGAAAGACATTCTTTTAAGTTCCCGGTTTTCTATCATCCCAAAGTGAATATGAAGGCATGGACACTGGATCATACAGATCTGTCTCTAGCAGAATCAATCTACATGTCCAAAGGTATGATAACTATATTGTGGTTGTTTTGCAGTCTAAGGAGTGGTTAAAAAGAATGATGTAGACTCCAATGCTGTAAGACAGAATTACAAAGCATGGTGGGTAGTAAAAAGAATGTTACAGAATAATACAGTTTAATATATTTATGTTTATGGTAGAAAACACCAAAAGATGTTCCTTGGGTGGATTTGAGTAGAAATATAGACTGCACTAGCCAGAAGAAGTGGTGGCTTCTACTGACAAGACTTGACACTCTGTGTTCATCATTTGTTTTGCATTCCAGGGCACTCAGAATCCAGGAGGTACTCACTCACTGTGCCTTTAGCTAAGCCAGGCACTACCACATTGCCAGGGATTTTGCATGCCTCTGGCATGGCCTGCACATCCACAGGTCCTGTCTCTTCCACACTGTGTATAGCCCAGTGTGTTGGTTAATCTTAACTGACTTTAGAATCATTCAGCAGACACACCCTCTAGGCAGGTTTGTAAGACTTGTTTCCAGAGAGATTTAACCAAAGAAGGGAGACCCACGTAAATGTGCGCAGTGCCATCCTGTAGACCAGGGTGCGACATCAAAAAAAAAAAAAAAAAAAAAAAAAAAGCATGGACGTCATTCTTGGTACTCTCCTGACTGTAGGCACACTGAGATCAATTGCCTCAAGTTCTCTTTGCTATTTCTTCCCCACCCTGGTGAATTGTATCGATTCTTAAAACTTTTTCCCTCTGCCCTATCAAAGCCCTTCCTGCCATCTCTCCCCTATAGCTGATCATTTCCTGTCACTTTGCCTTAGATATTTGGTCTAGAATTTCATCTAGATGGAGTTAAATGCAATACATATTTTTGGTCTGGCTTTTCTTACTCAGTATAACTCTTGAAATTATTCTACAGCACACCTTCGTTTTCTGAGCATCACCCCATTGTTTGAATATAGTGCAAGTTATTAGTCCCGTCTTTTTTGATAGCATCTGAGTTATTTCTATTTCTTACTATTACAAATAAAGCTACTGTGATTGTTTTCATTAGAGGTCTTGCATTATTTCCTTGGAGAAGCAAGAACCTACTTGTGCACTCGGGGGAAATAAGATTTTTCAACAGGTAGATTTGAATAAACGCACCAGCAAATGGCATATGTGTGTTTAACTTTCTAAGAAACATTCAACTCTTTTCTAAGTGACTCTACAGCATTTTTTTTCTTACCTGTAATGTGATAGGAGTAAAAAGCATTCCAATTATTTCCTTCAGAATGGTTTGGAATGGAATTTGTTTTAGCCATGTATCAAATGGTTAAGTGAGTGTATCCCCATGTACATTTATTAACTAATAATATTGAGAAATTTGTAATGTGTTATGTGATATTTGTCTTCATCAAAATATTCTACCCAATTAAAATACCACATTTGTTTTTTTATTGATGAGTACTTGGGGGTTTGTGTATATATTTAAAGCCATTCCTACATTGGATTTATAGTCTCTGTCTTGTTTTTCACTTTCCTTTTGAGGACACACAAAGAGATGATTTTATTATGTAGTCTAATATACTAGTTTTGACTATGTTTTTAGAGTTGTATTAAGAGATCTTTGCTGGAATATGGAGATAGCTAAATGAATAAAGCATTTGCTTTGCAAACAAGAAGTCCACATTCAGATCCCCAGCACCCATGTAAAAATCCATGCACAGCAGTGGCCACCTATAATCCTAGTGCAGTGGTGATGGACAGAAGGAGCTTGCTGGCCAGATGGACTGGCTAATGTGAGCTCCAGGTTCAGTCAGATATACTGTCAAAAAATAAGATGGAGAGTAATTGATGAAGACACCTGACACTGACCTCTGACAGCCACAGAGGTGCACCTGCACACATATATACACACACACACACATACACACACACATAAACACACACACATAAACACACAGACACACACACATACACACACATGCACATACACATACACACACAGACATACACATACACACACACACACACAGACATACACACACATTCACACACATAAACACACACATACACTCACATGCACACACACATACGCACATACACACACATGCACACACACATACACACACATAAACACACACATACATACACACACGCACACATAAACACACACACACACACACACACACACACACACACACACACACACACAAACACACTTCTTTACCTGCACACAATTACAAAGAGTTTTCTTCCGCACATTTTTGTAACTTGAAGATTGACATTTGGGTCTATGATCATTTTGAGTTCATCTGAACACGATTCAAGGATGCAAAGCACTCATAGGTATTGAATTGTTCTAACAGGGTTCGTTGAAAAACCCAGTTTCCCCCTGAATTTACTTAACAGCTTTGTTGGAAATCAGTCATCCAGTCCCACAATTCTGCTGAGATTGTGGTTAATGATTAATAAATTGAGTTAAATTTATTAAAATTGAATTCATTTTGTTAAACTTATAGAGGCACTCGGAAGAAGTTGCTACCTCAACACAACTGAATTTTGTCATCCCTACATCCAGCCTTATTATATATGAATTTCTTTAACTTATTTTACTCGAATCTTCTCCACGTTTTGAGATGAACCTATGAATTTTCTCTTTTATTTGATACAATGAATTATGCAAATTTATTTTTGCTGTTAAACCCAGCTTGAGTTTCTCACATAAACCTCAGATGGTCATGATGATCTTAATAGTTAACTATAATTTGTTAAAATTTTTCTTGGAATTTGTACATCCGTGTTCCCAATGACTGTTGATCTTATACTTTTATTTCCTTGTGTTTTGCCAGCAATAGGGTGATGCTGGTCTCATAGAATGAGTTGGGACATATTCTTTATAGTTAAGTTTTCTAGGAGGATTTGTGGTATTATTTTGGCCTTAACTATTTAATAGAATGTATCAGCAAAGAACACTGCACTGTAGTTCCCTTTGTGACAAATTTTCAGACTCAACTTCATATTAATATAGAGCCATTCAAATTATCTGTCTTATTAAATGAGATTTATACATATTTCTTTTCAATAATTTGGCTCATATCATCTAAGCCAGGGGAATCTAACATCTAAAGTCTATGGATTATTTTATTTTTAAAGGCTGAATAAATGTGACATCCCAAAACTAAAATATTTACTGGGTGGTTTGTTGTATAAAAGGCTTGATGACCCATAATTAAAGCTGTCAGGTTTACTGGCTTGAAGTTTCTTATAATATTCATGTTTAGCCTTCTCATACCTATGGGATCATTAACAATCTTTCATT
The DNA here is from genome assembly GCA_907164525.1 of Lophiomys imhausi. Taxonomy (NCBI): domain Eukaryota; kingdom Metazoa; phylum Chordata; class Mammalia; order Rodentia; family Muridae; genus Lophiomys; species Lophiomys imhausi. The sequence continues at coordinate 2,424,615 of CAJQZJ010009351.1, read as the reverse complement.
TTTAATATTAATAAATTGTGTTTTCTCTTTTCCTCCCAAATCAGCCTCCCTAGAGTTTTTCTAAATTTATTGATCTTCTTTGAGAAGTAGCCTTTTGCTTCATTGATTTTCTGTTTCCCATCCCACTGTACTCTCTATTATTTCATTTTTTCCTCTCATTTTCTGTTTAATTAGCTCTTTTTACTTACTTACTTATTTATTTAAATTTCTTAGTTGAAAGTTGAAATCAGTGATCTGGGATATTTCTTTGTTTTTGTTTTTTTATAATTTATTTTTTATTTCTTCAAGTTACATCTCAATCACAATCCCCTCCCTACTCCCCCCCTCCAGTCCCACCCTTCCACCCTCTTCCCCCTCAACCCCCCAACCTCTACCCTTTTATCTTTCTTTTTTTTTTTAGTTTAAGGTATATCTTTTTCCCTCCAACAGCTCCCCCTTTCACTCCAACAAATGGCTCTTTCTCTTATAACAATAAATACAATACAAAACAACAGAAATAAATAAGCCACAATTATGAGAGTTATATGGCTTAGCATACATTCCCAATGTCCAGTCCATATGTATTTGGCACCTGACTTTAACATTCTACTATACTCAGTTCAAAATACATTCTAATTCCCATCTGACTTATTTGATTCATTGAAGTATGTTAGAAGCATGTTATTTTGGGGACTGAAAAGATGGGTCCTCCTTCAGAGGACCTAGATTGGTTTCTAGCACCCACATTGGGTAGTAAATAACTACCTGTAACTTCAGATCTAGGGGATCTGATTTGCATTTGTAGGCACCTGCACTTAAATGAACACACACACACACACACACACACACACACACATACACATTTTAAAATTAAAATAAAATACTTCTTTAAAAACACTTTTTAGTTTTAGATATTTGGAGATTTCCTGTTTTTAGTATCTAATTACTTGTCATTTATGTGTCTTGTACCACTTTAATATTTTTTGATTTATTCAAACATGTATCCTGATTCACAGTGTGATCTGCTTTGATAAGTGGCCTACATATACTCATAGGGAATGCATATTTTGTTGATGGGTGTAATGCTCAATAAATGTAAATTAGGTCAAGCTCTTTCAAATACTGTTCAAATGTTTCATATTTTTGCTGATACTTTGTCTAGTTATTCTATCAGTTGTGAAGGGAAGACTGCTGAAATATCAATCTCTTTGTTTATTTCTGCTATCAGTTTATTTCAATCTCTGTTATCAGATGGACACAAATTTAGGATTACTCCATCCCTACATAAACTGATGAATTGCCAAGTCACCCTCTTTATTCCTAGTGATACTCTATGGTAATAGCCTGGGCATCCACACTGTAGGCTATGAGCAGAGCCTCCTTAATTTTCTTCTGATTAATGCATTTGTTTCTTGGCATATTTGTTTCTTAGGTCTGATGGAAGAAGAAGAGGAGGAGGAGGAGGAGAAGGAGGAGGAAGAAGAAGAAAAGAAAAAAAAGCAGAAAACCAGAAAAATACATGGCTTATGATAATACGGCTATAGTCTCTCACAAGGCTAGAGGCTAGAATTTCAAGATTAAAGTGTCAACATGACACTGTTCTGTGAAGCATCAAATGTCATTGCAGAAATCATATAAGGCAGATCTGACTGTGACTCTGAGGATGATTCTTCTTGGGAAGATTCTTGTCCACCCATGACACTAGAAGATGGTTTGTATATACCTGAGTACTATAGCTAGGCTTGCCCTGTTGGAGAAATGCCTTATGCATGGTTTTCAAAAGCTGATTTCAATGCTCTGAGATCTGGTTACCATTCTTTCTGAGGAATTCTCTGATTGGATAATAAAAGTTGCTGATAGTCAATTAGCTGGGCAGAGAGAGAATAGGAAGGCTGGACTTCTTGGGAGGAAGAAAGGACTCTTGGAAGAGACAAAGGCGCTCTCTTTTCACCAGGAGACACTGAAGAAGACAGCCATCTCTGTGTGCTCAGAAGGTACAGAGAGCCATGTGGCTGGTAGGGAATGGGAGGTCAGTTAATTTAGATGAGCTTGTTGAGAGTCTGCCCAGCTAAGGTCTAAGCGTTGAAACATTAAAAGGCCTTGCTATATTTATTTTACGGGCATGGAAGTGTCACCCTGGGTTTCAGGCCTTATCACCAGGATACCTAAGTCCAGTCAGGCTTCCTGCCAGGCCTGCCTGCCTACTACTACACAGCCCAGGACACATTCCCATTCCAAAAGACAGACAAGAACACATTTAGAGATCATGGATCTCCAGTTAGTTACGATCCAACAGGAAACTGTCCCTCTAGTTTCCAGACCTCACAATAATCCCTGTAGCCAGACCGACTCTCTGAGCCTCCCTAGGGACTGTGCCAGCCCCTGCTGTACATCTGTGCACAACACTTTGATCCTGCTCCGGGGGCTCCTCTTTGGTCTCTGTCCCAGCATCTTGGCCTTTGAAGTAATTCTCTCTTTTTCTGTCTGGAGTTGAAGAGTTTTATCAGACCGTTTTCTGCCTGCAGAATCCCAGGGTGTGATGGGGCTTCTGTCATCTTCTCCTGTCTCTCACCTCTTCTGCACAATCTGCAGGGCACTCTCTGAAAAGCTTGTTGATCTGTGTGTATCAGGGATCCATGTCATTACACAAGAGGATTTATCAGGGACAATTTCCAGATAAGCTGTCCCTGTTCCTGGCTTCTGCTGAGACAGTTGGACCAATCATAAGCTAACCTCTGAACAAAAGTCTGCCCTGTCACACCCTTGCCCTGTGGCCAGAGCACATCCTAGAGATAAATCCTTGTTCGATTTATAGTTCCCTTCTCCATGTAACTCCTTTCTCTCTCAACTTACTATAAATAACATGGAGACACCAGGCCATGATTTCCACATTTTACCAAATAGTCAAGTTATTACTTACATTTTCTATTTTCCCTCTAAAGCTTAAGCTCAGTTCAGCAAAGTATACTGTCATTTTTTTTAAACCAGAGTTACCTTTTCTTCAAGATCTAAGGACATGGTTTTTTTTTTTTTTTTTTTTTTTTTGCTGAGAGAGACTTCACCAGGATCACTTGAAATGTTTGAACTTCTACCACCCCATCCTGTTCAGAACAACATAAGCATTTTCCAGGGGAAAGGGGCTTTCTACCACAGCCTTCACTTTCTCCAAGGCCCTTACCAGACCCATCTTTAGTGGCTGAATTTTTGCCAAGAATCTCCTTAAGGAAATCTAGGCTTTTTCTAACAAATACCTCAAAAAATTTTCTAGCCTGTGCATGGTCCCAAAATCACTTCTATACTTTTAAGTATCTGTTTGGCATCTCCATTTTTCAGTATCAAATTCTGTGTCAGTTTCCTAGTGCTGCTATTAGTAATCACCAGAAAGCAGACAGCTTAAAACAACAACATTCTCTTATAATTAAGAAAGTCATAAATCTGAGCACAAAGCATTAGCATGGACACACATTGGCTGGAGGCAGCGAGGAAGAACTTCTTACTTCTCTCTACCTTCTGATGTCTAACAGCTTTTTGACATTGTTTGGCTTGAATCTACACTGCTTCATCCTCTCTACTGTTGTCACATGTCTTTCTCTCTGGGTACCTGTGTCTATCTCATGTTTCTTCTTATAAGACCACATTACATAATATATAGGAATCATCTTGATCCTGCATGGCTTCATCTTAACTAACTTCATTTCCATAGGTCCTATATCCAAATATGTTCTAAGACTCTGGGTAACCATGAATTTTTGGCAGACGCAATTGTACTCAGTGAACAAAATGTATCCCATCTTATCCTTTTACTGTTAAGTTAGTTTTACTTTAATTTTGACTGTGCTTTTCTTGCAGGCAGCATATAGTGGGTCTTGCTCAATTTATGCCTTATTATCGCCCATTATTGAAGCAGACTCTTTATGTACTATACCCAATGTCTTTTGAATTCTGAGGTGTTCCTTCAGGCACTACTCTCATATCTGTCAGGACTAGTGAGTGTCACATCTCATCTTTTCAGGTGGTTTTCTTTACATGTGTGTACTGATCAGTGTCATAATGAAAATTACTGTATTATGCCATAGAAATATGTACAAACAATACATTCCAAATCAAACATTTGAAAGGAAAATAGTTAAATAGGGGCTATTTATAGACTACTTCATTCAGTTCTTCTCTCTGAAGGATTTTTGCCTTTCATTGTCTGATATCCAATGGCTTACAAACTAGTTTCTTTTTCAAAAATATATTTAATGTATTTAAAGAATGTACTTAATAAGGGTCTTTATAGCTTATGTGTTAAGGTATTAGCCCTTGAGTCCAAAGAATGTAAATATGTTTCTCATTATTTTAGGCTGTTCAATTATTACACAGGAAATAAAAATCTAGTTCCTGTCATTCACATTCTTCAGAAGAAGAAATTCTTTCAGAACTTTTTTGAGCTAGATGGTGTTTAATTTTACAGTTAAAAAAATAAGGTAAAATATCAAGGGTGGATAACACTGTCAAATTCACATCAAAATAAACAATATACATTTATTTTTCCCAGAGAAAATATCTTGATGTGGTAAGTCTAAGGAGAAAGTCAGGCAACACTGATAATATGGACTGGGGACTCCAAATGGCTCCATTCAAACCTGAGTTTTGTTGCCCATCAGCCACGTGACACTATACAGCAGATTACCTCATGTTTGTATCACAGTATCTCATTTATCAAATGAAGACGCATCTGGACCTCATTATGATGTAATACGGCATCCTCCCAAGAGTGCCAGGTGTATGGTAATTAGCACACTCAGGTCTCACTCAACCACCGGATCGTATTGCTGTTCTGCTTCATAATCTGTCTTGGAGACTAGAGGGGTGAACAGTGTAGGAGGGATTCCTTTCTAAAATACAGCTTGGGTTCCTAGGAATTCCCCTGGTTATAAACAGAGAATGAAAACATCCTAGGTTCCCAGTGCATTCACCATCAGTGGGTGACAGGCAGGCTTGCCGTACAAAGTCTGTGAACTGGCTTGGTGCCATTTAAGACATTCTGTGTCACAGGCTGCCTCTTTCCAAGACACTTTCCCTGTATAAGGCAACACATTGTGTATTTGATCACAGTAGACTATTCTCTGTAGTTAATCATATGGAGCCCGAGTTCAGACATGCCTTTATGATCTATTGCCTGTGATCAGACTAACTGATATGATTGAAAGGTGCTGATATATGCTGAGCCAGTTAAGTCTCTATGCTAGAGGAATTTCTATACACCTTTTAACCTCCCCATGTCTGTGGCTTTAACAAAGAGGATTTGCTTTAGAGCAATGCCAGGAAAAAAAAAACAATCAAGTTACTTTAAGTGTCTCACTATGTGGTCAGGCTACTTACAATATCAAAGCTAAGCAATTTCGGATATTATGTTAAAGCCATCTTGTCAGCGCCATTGAACTGGTCAGGTAATTCCTCATAGGAAAGACAGTAACATGTCACAGCTCTCATCCTCAGGCCTCAATTTTATTGTATTGGCTTGTTACAATCTATTTTAAGGGTCCTCTTGTATTCCTGTACTACATACCAGATATGGTCTCTGGCCTCAAGTGGTAGCCTTCTGAAATGACCTCAGATTTCTCTTGGCTTCCAAATACACGTTTTTTTTTTTTTTTTTTTTTTTCTTGGACTTAAAGAATCATGTTAAACACATGTCCCCATTGTTGTTTCCACCAAAACTGGTTTTGCAGTTCTGAGCCACACTCATTATTGTAGTTGTGAGCAGATCCTCTCTAGAAATCAGGAGGGGTGCCCATGCTCACTTTGAGAGACCGGATTTTTTTCTGGGAACTCTGCAGTAGACCAGAGCCAACCTGTTAAGTTCTGCAAGAACACACTGGTGGCTTGGGACTCTTGTAAATCTCGCGTTCTGTTCCTGTGGACTCATTGTTTGTAATAGTTATTCCAGACCTCATGGTCGTTGATATGGCAACCACTGGGACTGCAGAGTAGCTGTTGGGTGCCTCGGATATCATGACATTTCTGAAATTCTGGAGCTCAAATAATTAAGATCTTTCTATATGTGTAATTGCTCCCATGCCGCTTGGTAACTTGCTGTGTAGCCTTGAGCAAGTAATTTACCCTCTCTTTTGTCTCTGTGTGAGATGCCCTGCATCAGGGAAATAAGAAGTTTACTGACCTCCCTCCTGAAATTTGGATCAGAATATTTTTTTTTTTGGTGTATTTAAAGGGCAGTTAATTCTGATCCATGCTTCAAAGCATAATGTTAGAATGTTCTGTTCCAATGCTACCCAGGATGCTCCCAAAGAGCCAGAAAGCACACAGGGAAGAGGGGAACCATTCTGAAGAGAGAAAGATGACTAAATGGTGCCAAAAATGGCCTCGTTGGTAAAGTGTCCGCTATGTAAACGGGAACCAGTGTTTGGATCCTCAGCACTCAGGTTAAAAAAAAAAAAATGGTCACAGCAGCACTAGTGTCAGCACTAGGGATGCAGAGGTCGGTGATTCCCAGGGAGTAGGCGTCAACTGGAATCAATTCAACGGCTAGTCCCTTTGGCTGCATAGATGGTCTCGAGGAAGTGGGAGAGGATGAGCCAAAAGACCACAGGGCTGAACTCCAGACACCTGGGACCAAGCTTCTATTGGAGAAAAGACCTTGACAAGCGACTTTACCTGCTTGTCCCCAGGAAAGCACTAAGTCTCTAATTGTGACTCTAGACATATCCAAGAGACTATCTTGATTTTTTTTTTTTTTGCAAATTGCTTCTCAATTTCTCTTATTGTGTCTTTCACACAAAAGTGTAGTTTAAGAAAGAGATGAAAACCTGGGTGTGGCAACACACACCTGTAGTTTTGGTTTTTGGGAAAGTGAGGTAGGAAGACTGCTTGTTCAAGGCTAGCCCAGGTTCTGTAGCCGTAACTCATTTTATTGTTTGTTTATCTATGTGTGTGTGTGTGTGTGTGTACATACATACATGTATATGCACATGAGGAGGATATCACATGTCTTGCTCTATTACTCTCTGCCTTATTAGCTTCATATAGAGGTTCTCACTGAAACTGAAGCTTGCTGCTTAAGCTATACTTGCCAGAAAAAGGGGGCATAACATTCAAAAGAGCTGGAGAGTTACAGGTGGTTGTGAGTCACCCAACACAGGTGGTAGAAATTGACATTGGGTCCTTTTCAATAGTAGAAAAAAATTTAATCTGAGCTGTCTCCCTAGCACCCCATTTTAAAGAAAAATTTAACCATAGAGGCCAGAAATAGCTAGTTCAGCTAGAAAGGATCCACCTGTTTCTGACCCTTTATGCTTGAGTTTACAGACACATGTAGCCATGCTTGGCTGTTATATAGATGCTTGAGATTTGAACTCAGGTCCCCACGCCTGTGTATGAAGCACTTTTGCTTGTGGAGCCCTGTCCCCAGTCTCAAGACCCTGTTTCCAAAAGAAATAAAAACAAGCAATAAAGAAGATAATGAATGATATCTGATTACTTAGCATCTAATTAAGTAAAGCTTTTTAGCCCATTTTATTGTCTATATCCTTGATTAATATCCGTGTCTGAAATAATACAAAACCTAGAAGACAGACATAATGTTTAGAATCCTGATTCTACAAACCACCCAAAAGGAGACAGATGTAAAGTCTTGTGTTTGTCTAACAAATAGTATACAGTGTAGCATCTGGTCCTCCAAGGACACTTTGGGGATTGAAGGTCCAATGCTAGCAACACTGTATAATGAAACAACAGGCTTAGAATGGTTAACAGACTCTTCCAAGATCACAGAGGTAATAAGTGACAGGCCTGAGGCTAGAAGAAAGAGATTATGTGACCTCAAGGCCTGTTGCTCTGTATGTCCAAGGACTGCACATCTAGCTAATAAACACAGAGAACCATTGAGTAGTTAAAAAAAAAAAAAAAAAAAGAACTGAGGCATGGAACCATATCTGGGTAGAAGTCCAGCTTTGCCTCTTACAAGATGTCCAAAGTTTTGTCAGGGCTGCTGTTCGTGCACCTAAAACCTGGAAATACACAGCCCTCAGGTTGATGGCAAAAACTGCATGAGCTAATATATATAATATATATATAAACTCTTATGGCATCTGACACAAGGAATCAGCAAAATGTGCACTAGCCTCCACCCCATCTTTCTCTTCCCGACCCCCACCGGCTTTTCTTCCCCTTCCTTCTCTTTTAAACTCTTTTTAGAGAAATAGATGGACATTTTCCCATGGGGTTAGTTAAATTCCTACTTGTTCTCAAATGAACTTTTTTGGCTAAGCATTTGCGTCTGAGAGGCTTAATAAGTCCATCCCCAGCTGTTCACAAACACATTTAGAAAAAACACAAATACTACTAAACAGATAACCCAAACTTATATTTGCCGTTTCTTTACGTGGTGTGTGTGCTTGCGTGCGTGCGTGTGTGCGTGCGTGCGTGTGTGTGAGTGTGTGTGTGTGTGTGTGTGTGTGTGTGTGTGTGTGTGTGT
>CAJQZJ010009351.1:2403521-2414770 GCA_907164525.1 Lophiomys imhausi | reverse complement strand
CCCATCTCTCTCTCTCTCTCTCTCTCTCTCTCTCTCTCTCTCTTTCTTTTTCCCTGTGTAACAGCCCTGGATGTCTTGTAACTCTCTTTGTAGACCAGGCTGGCCTCAAACTCACAGAGATCTGTCTGCCTCTGCCTCCTGAGTGCCAAGATTAAAAGCATGCCCAGCTTCTGCCTAGAATTTCTCCATGGGCTCTGCAGACTGAACTCAGGTCCTGATCCGTGTGTAGCAAGCACTTTTCTGACTGAAAAGTTTTTAGTAGCAGTTCCAGAGCCAAGCTGTAGATGGAAATTTATTCACCACTTTTATTAGAAATCTTCAGTACAGACTGACACAAGTCAGAAGCCGCAGTGGCCTTCAGAAATAAAACTTTGTCACTTGGATCTTGCATGTTTCTGGCAACCAGCCTTGACTCTCTGAGTCTGTGCAAATGTTGAGCTGAATGCAGACACCTTCATGTGGGTGCGAGGGCATATGGTATTGACACAGTGATATGCATTAGATGATTTACCAACTTTGTCACATGCTGCCCAGCAAAGCAAAATCCCAGAGCCCCCACGAGCAGAGTATAGTGTATGATTTCTTGGAAACTTCATTACGTGTAGGTTAAGCTCTGCAAAATGCCTCCATCACATGGAATTACTGTGAAGAGGCAGAAACAACAAGAAAGCAAAGCCGTGGATTTCCGAATGAAAATCCCCAAGGCCTACTTTCTTCTCTCTTCAGATCTACCCACACGAACCTTTTATAGTAGAGGATTGAGGTTTCACTACCTGTCCCGCTTTCTTCATCAGAGTTTTTTTTTTGCATTAAGTAAAATTTACATTCTTTGACGATATAAGAGATAACAAGGAGGGTGAGAGACTGTCCCTTTGGCAGGCTAAGGTGTCTCTTCTTTGAGAATAAATTCCAGAGAGGAAACACAACCTTGAAACTGACAATGTTCCCCAGCCTAAGAAACTCACCACATCTTGGGGAGATAGATCATATTATTATAATTTATATAATATTAAACTGCTACTTGTTGTTCTTGTAAATAATGAACCCTTTATAGTAGATTGCACCATGTGCTCAAGAGCTTTTGGAAGGAACTACTTTTGGTGAAGTCCTTCTGTCTTAGGTCATGAAGGACTATCAGGATATCATCAGAAAAAGACATGTGCTTTCGACACAGAGAACCATTCGCCCAAAGACACGAGGCCTGAGGAGGTTTGGGGATCTGTGGGATGGCAGTTTTCCAGTGTGGCTTAACAGCTACAGGCTCACAGGGTGTGAGTCACACACCCGCGTGCACACACACACACACACACACACACACACACACAGAAAGACCTCTTACATAAAATAAGAGCTTCTGTGCTGGACTTCACACCTTTTCTTACTTTGTGTGAGTAGGGGTGGGGGCAAGCTCAGATGCAAATACACTGCGTGCCTAGGTGAAGCCACAGGACAACTTTGTGTATTGCCCCTTTGAGGCCTTCTACTTCACTTTTTGAGACAGTCTCTCATTTGGCCTGAAACTCACCAGCGAGGCTAGGCTGGCTGGTAAGTTTCACAGATCTTTACTCCTCGGCCTCTTCAGTGCTGGTATTACAAGCAAGTACCATTACGCTCAGCTTTTTTATATGGGCTCTGGGGATAGAACTGAGTCTTCACACTTGTAGGGAGCAATCTCCTAGCCCCAGTTTTGTACCTTTACAAAGCCCTAGACCCATTTATCTAACTAGCCCTTACTCTTGCGTACTGCGCTGCAACCAAATGATAATTTTTAGCTCGGCATAAAGTTATGGTGTTAGATAAAAGTGTTTCTACAATTCTTCCCCATAGAATTCAATTCATAGGGAAGCCTGCTGGATTCCCTGTAATACCCTGAGTGCACAATTAAATTTCCTTCGGAATGTTTCCAGTAGGCAAGCCTTGCCTTGAAGGGACGACATTATTCTTTATGATCCAATCAAACCCATGGTGTTTTGTTTTGTTTTGTTTTGTTTTTTCATGACTTAAATCTCTTGTCATTTAGAAGTTCAGGAACCCAGAATCCTTTGCCCATTTTATCCATAAACCTTCTGGACATGTACAATCTAACATGCTAAAATACCCCTGACCAAAGAGTTGTTAATTTCCCAAACTCACAGACAAGAGCCTCCCATCCTTCCTCTGAGGAATCCCAAGTCTTCTTAGAGTGTGTGTGTTATATGATGTGTATACTTATGCTCATGTGTGTGTGATGTGCATGTTTATGCTCATGTGTGTGTGGATGTGCATGCACATATGGGGTACAGACGGGAACACAATCTCCTGTCCTCCTGTGTCCTTTGTCAGGTGCCGTCCACTTAGTTTTGTGAGACAAGTCTCTTACTGTTCTGTACTTGCCATATAGCATAGGCTGGCTGCTCAGAGGGCTCCAGGAACTCACCTACCTCTGCCTCTTAAGCTCTGGGATTGAAAGTGTGTACAGGAGTCTCTGCTTTTTCACATGGTCACTTCACATTCCCAAAGTGCTCTACCCACTTTACCAATGGGGCTGGTCCTTGGGCCTCTAAAGTGATTAAAAATTTCCCCAAGTTTATATTCCATAAGAAACTGAGTTGTATTAATTTCTATACAAAATAAAAATAAAAGGACATCTGGAAAAATTCTTGAAAGCGTCAACACTGGGAGGGAAGTGGCTAGCTAGTGAAATATATGGGCTGCCAAGAGATCATCTTAATCCTATGCACACAGGCTTGAGCCTTATCAGTATTTATTAGTCTCACAACAGAAGCACAATCAATTGGACAAGAGATCTAGTCGATTCAATTGAACTTTGCAAAGTACCACCCTGTCATAATAATATGCCTCAAAGCGCCTGCCCGCGTGCTTACATAACACAGCTCTTATCATGTGAGAGTTATCAGCAGCCACATTTTTCTCAGTAGGTTGAGCCCCGTGAAGTCAGTGTTGAAAGAGTTCTATTAATCACCACTGAGTGTCACGTGATATCTGCAATGCCTTGTAGAGAGGAGGGTGATAAAAAAAAAAAAAGATGCATAGTGACATGACTGTCAGAAATGCTTAGAGGATGATGTGCTTGCATTAAATGGCTTTGCAAGTTGGATTGACATTAAACATTCCACAAGTGGAGTTTAGGGGGAAAATAACAATGCTACCAATCTGGGGAGGGACTGTCAGGGCCTCTGGCAGTCCCCAGTTATTTTAGACCTGGCGACAGAGAGCTTAAAGCTAAAGGGAGGTGGCTGATGTCTCTGCTCTCAGCTGCAAATTCAAGTAGCTAGGATAGCCAGACAAAAATGTGCCCAGCCCTCCCACCCCGCATAGAAATGCCATTCCTGTGACAGTTCTTTCTCCATACAGCACACACAGGTTATAACAACGTCAGCATATCACTCATTCGCTCTGTAGTTTCTCGGCTGTCAGATCTTTCTTCACAATAGTCTCAACCGTCAGAATCGTAAAGAGCAAGAAGTGGTCCCTCTGTCTGTACTCTGTTCTCTTTCTGAATGTTTATATGCTCAGTAAATGTTCCACAATAATGATGGCCAAATTTGTTTATGAAAAGGTCCATACATTTTATTTCATATAGATGCTGAGTGTTGTCTTAGAGGAGAGAAGAAGAAATAGCCAAGTGACTTCTGTTGGTACATTAATGCCACCTAAAATGGTTGCCTGCATTTAATGGAGCATCTCTAAATTTCTACAAAAGAGAAGGAGCGAAAGAAGAAGAGAAAGAAATAAGGAAATATAGTTGGGTAGAGAATTGCTTTACTACAGCAATTCTTTTTTTAAAATATACTCTATAATTTTTATAGAGAATTACTATAAAAATAATCCGTTAAGATCCCCAAACTACCTGGGGTAGGCTGTGTTATTTCTGTCATCATGGCACAATGGTCCTCCACAGATTTCCAAGTCCCTGACACTAGAAACCTTGAATTTAGTACTTTGAATGCCCAAGGAGCCTTCAGGGACAATAGTTAAGGCCCCTAAGATGGCGTTATCAGTTTCCTGAGTTATTCGCATGGGGCCAATGTAATCGTGAGGGTCTTCCTCAAAGAATGAGGGAGGGAGGCAGGAGAAGCAGGCAAAGATGTGGAAATGGGATGGTGGGAGCAGAGGACTGCTCAAAGGAGAAATATGGAGGTGGCTCGCTTTGAGTGAAGAGGATGGTTGGGCCATGAGTCAAAGAATGGATGAAACCTTCAGAATCTGGAAAAAACAGGAAATATTGTGTCCTCCCCTCAGACATAAGAGGAACAATGGCCTCTAGAATGACAATGTGAAAGCCATTATGTGTAAAGCACTGTGTGTGTAAGCCACTGCATTTTTGTTAAATTTTTACAGTGAGACTAGAGAAGTATTATAAAAGGGCAGGTCTGGAAAGATAGCTCAGTGGTTAAGAGAACCACCCGCTCTCCCAGAGGACACAGGTTCAAATTCCAGGACCCACGTGGCAGTTCACAGCTGTCTATAATTGCTGGATGTGGTGGTGCACACACTTTTAATCCCAGCACTCGGGAGGCAGAGGCAGGTGGATCTTTGTGAGTTTGAAGCCAGCCTGGTCTACAAAGTGAGTCCAGGACAGCCAGGGATACACAAAGAAACCCTGTCTTGAAAAATACCAAAAAAAAATTTAATAAAATAAAATAAAACAAAAAAGTTCCACTTTGCTTTTCAGGGGTTTCTGGGACCACTTTCAAGATAAAAATATTCGTTTAATCAGATAAGATTCATTTTAGTGCTCAAAATTATGGAAAGGCTTGCCCTCTGCTTCTCAGCAATCTGAAGCTTTTCTGTCTCTGCACTGATGGCATTTCTCACACACTGTTTTCCTGTGTGTATAGTGTATGTGTGCACACATGTGTATGAGGGTTTGCTGGCTGTGCACACACTCTCTGTGGAGGCGAGAGGTTGATTTTGGGTGAGTTGGTTTTTTGAGACAGGGAACTTCATTGAACTTGAATTCACTTTTTTTTTTTCTAGATTGGCAGGTAATCATGGAGAACAAGTCTTCAGCTAACTGCCCCATCTCCCAGTGTTGTGGACACCAGTACATCTGGTTTCTTATGGGTATACAGCAAGTGTACTGACCTGCTGAGCCATCTCCCAAGCCCTGTCTTGTTGCAGGATGTTTGATCACACTGTGAACCCCTAGACTGTGCTATTTACTTTTAGTGGTATGGCACACACCTTTATCCCAAGAGCTTTCTGCTTGAATATTGTAAACAGGATTAAATAAAGTCAACCATAGGTCAAGAGGCAGATCAAGCAACCAGTTGACAGGAAGTGAACATAAGATTAGTAAGAAAAAAAAGACAGAAAGAGGAAGTGAGGAAGATGGATGGAGAGATGCACCAGAAGTAGAAGGGAGGGACATTCAGTTTGAAGGAGGTTTGGAGACAGGGGTAAGGGTGGGGAAAGATTCCTTCCAGGATATTGGCTGAGGAGGAAGGTCAGCTGGGTGCTCTCTCTGCCTCTCTGAGCTATCAGGCTTTCACCTCAGCATCTGGATCCTTTATTGGTAAAATTGAATGATTGAGATTTTGCTAAAAACAAAACAAAACAAAACAAAAAACCACCATCTGAGATAATGTCTAAGAATTGCCATCTACCATTGATAGTTTTGTCTTTTGCTTTATATTATAGCCCTCTGTAAAACATTTTTACCATACTTACACATGATTCGTAAAGACCCACCCATGATGCTAAGAACCACTTAGTAATTACCACATGAGGTACCACCTTAGGGACAAAAAAGGCAACAACACATAAACTATATATGCATAATTGTGAGCAAAAGGACCGAGTGGCCCCAAGTCCCGCACAGTGGTGCTGTGGAAAAATGAGAGGACTTGGAAGGCTGAGTTGTATTGGGAAAGCTGTGAAAAAGAAGATGGGGCCTTGTCTGGTTCTTGATTTGTTTAGATTTCCTAGGATCAGGAGAACATGAATCAGTGGTTGTGGACATGTAAATTTAAGAAATGTCTAAAAACAGTGGTAAACCAAGAGATGTGTTTACCAGGTGTGTGTGTGTGTGTGTGTGTGTGTGTGTGTGTGTGTGTGTGTGTGTGTGTGTGTGTGTGTGTTGAGAGTGTGGGAAAGCAAGAGATGTGTTTACCAGGTGTGTGTGTGTGTGTGTGTTTGTGTGTGTGTGTGTGTGTGTGTGTGTGTGTGTGTGTTTGTGTTTGTGTGTTGAGAGTGTGGTAAAGCAAAATAGCAGTGCTCATGTGAAGTACTGTGTCATTCAGCTTTGCGTGAACCTGAGACCAAGCTGGTGCTGGGTTTGTTTGGAATTTGAGTGAGGATCACCCCACAGGACTAACACGCATTCAGAAACTAAATTTTCTCAGTCACACACTAGTAAATGCCCCTCATCTGTGCTCAGAGAAACCCAACTTAATTCCAGTTGCTCTCCCAGACCTTCTGCTCCATAGTGTTGTGCTCGCATAAGGCCTCTGGGTGTTGCTTGCTGCTTGGCTTGTTTAATTTTGGATTTTTGCTTTCAGTTTCTGTGTTTCTCTCATTATGAAGGGGGTAAATATGAAAATGAGAAAGAATATTATGTGGTTCCTTTTAGATTCCTAAGTCATATTTCTGAAAGAAGGAGGGAAAGGAGAGGATGATAAGAAACAGGGAGGAAGGATAGGAGGTGGTACCAGGAGGGGAGGAAAGAGAGGAGGTAGGAGGAAAGGGAGGATACAGAGGAGGGAGAAGGAGAGGAAGGATACAGAGGAGAGCGGAGGAGGGAATGATGAGGAGAAAATAGGAAGAGAAGGAGAAGGAGGCAAAGGGAGGAAGGAGGAGGAGGGGGAAGATGAGGTGACAGGGAAGGGAGGAGTGGGAGGAAAAGAGGGAGAGGGGAGAAGAGGGAAGTTACACAGAGCACCTAATTGTT
This sequence comes from Lophiomys imhausi, assembly GCA_907164525.1. NCBI lineage: Eukaryota > Metazoa > Chordata > Mammalia > Rodentia > Muridae > Lophiomys > Lophiomys imhausi. Next base: position 2,407,878 of record CAJQZJ010009351.1, on the reverse strand, counting down.
CAGCACTGGCAGCAGAAAAGGAATATTTTTAAGCTAAACCATAAGAAATTGCCATATTGGAAACAAATCAGTGTGTGGTCCAGGTGAACAGGGTCTAGCCCATCTTTGATATCTCTAGACTCAGCAACATCCCAGCCACAGCAGATGGGTCTAACCACAGCACGCTGGCGCTGAGGTGCTTCCTGTCACTGCATGAAGCTGGCCTGCCAGGGCCTCTGAATGACACTGGAGTCCATGAAAACTGCAGCTAACACAGAGAGCAAGAACAAAGCACTTATGAGGGAGCATGCCTTTCAACCAGGAATGTGAGATGCTGTGGATTTTCAACCTTGCTGCTTGAATAAAACATGTCCCCTCATAAGGCAGGATATGAAATTCTGAAACATGAAAAATGCTGTGCTTTTCAAATTTTATTTCTTAAAGGCTCAATTTCAGTGGTGGGAGTTGTGAGGCTGCAAATAAATACAATAAACTCAGTTAACACATAGTCTTGTTATTTTTCTGTGGATTTTTGATATGTGTGTATTTCCTCTGCTGGTCAGTATTTAAACTTATGAAGATTTATGGTAACGTTTCTCTTGAGAAGCCAAATGGATGTGCATATGTGATGCTGAAAGGTGAATGTGTCCACCTCTAGTAAAATGACACATACTTAGTACCTTATGAAGGACTGTTACAATGTAATTAAATGAGAAGGTTTTTTTGTTTGTTTTAACTCTCAGCAACATCTTCATTAAAAAAAAAAAAAAAGTTGTGTGTAGTGCTGGGAAATAGTCTAGGAAGATGGCTCTGTTGGTAAAATGCTTGCCCCAAAGGCATGGGGACCTGAATTTGATGCCCAGCACCCCTATGTGAAACAGTCAAGCATGGGAGCACATGTCTGTAATCCGAGTACTTGGAGGATCCCTGGAGCTTGATAGCCACCTGCTCTATCCAACCAAGGTGATGACTTCCACATACAGCAAGTGGCCCTGTCTCCAAAAGGAAGGAGGAGAGTGTTTCAGAGATCCAAAGTCAACCTCGGGCCTTTGGATGTGTACACACTTGCACATATACATGTATGACACATGTATGCAAACACACACACACACATAAAACACAAATACGTTAACCCTTCAAAAGACAGACAACAAGCATTTTTGTCATTTCCTCAATAGCCAGGGCTTAGAAACCAAGGGGTACATGAGCTACACAGTCAGGGCAAGAGTATCTATCAGAATGTGAAGATGAGGCTGCATTAAGGGGGCAGACAAAGGGTCCAAAGCTAACATCGTTCTCAGAACATGATGGTTTTATTTGATGTCTTAAAATTTGGAATAATAGAATAAAATGGTGAGTGCAGAAGAATAAAATGTACTTTGCATATCAGGGGCCTGAGTCATAAGAGAACCTTCAGAGAGAAAATCCTCATGAGGTATACTTGCCATGTACTATAATACTTTTCTTCCCTTAACATATTATGGTTTCTTTCATCAGTGAAGGAATTGCTTTTTAGAGCAATAAAACCCGATGGGATAATTCCATTTGTTCATGTTACCAGTGGGATTTTCCTATAATGAATTGAGTTTCATGAGAAAGAGAGGGCACATTTTTATAGTTGAGTGAGGATTAAACCAATATAAATGTCTTTCCCTGACTGGCCAAGTAATTTAGTGACAACAGAACACTTTGTCTTTGTGGTCAAGTAATAACAGAGTGGAGATGAATTTAAACAAACAAATTCTGCGAGAGACCACATTTGGTTCTGCTATTCTATGACAATTTAAACCAGCCAGTCAGGGGCTGCTCCAGAGAACCCTTGCTTTCTTCTCCTTTCTCTTTTTTTGGAGAGGCTTTTAAACCTCACTTCTTGGCTAATTGCTTCATCTTATGAGACAAGACTGAAAGCAGGAATATAAGACTCAAGCCAGTGGCAACATGAACAGTGACATAGGCAAGTGTCTCAGCAGGCAGATGCTGGGTACAGACAAGGTTATCTTTAAAAACCCTGATGTCGTTACATCCATAGATCAGCGTGGCTCTCAAACTCATCAGAGAGTTAGATGGGGATGATGATGTTGAGAGTCAGTGAGGATGGGGCGCTCCGCACCACATGAGCATGCCTCTTCCTCCCAAGACCTCGGGTCATTGAGGAAGGATGCAGAAACACAGAAAGAGCCATAGGTTGTTTCACAGGATGGCTGTGAAACCGTTCTTTGGACATGGTAGGATGTAGGAACTCACAGGGGCTGTAGCTATATGTACAAGACTGCCCAAGAGTAAGCCAGATGAAAACGGAGCATCATTAGGGGAGGGCCCATGAAGCCCCTCATCCTCAGCTAGGAGCTACTGGCCCCTGTTAGCCACTGGGGTAGGGAGAGTCAAATTTCTTCAGAAATGTGGCTCCTGATAAGGTACCTGTGCTCCAGTGGATAGTCTTATATCCACACACATACTGTGGGCATGAAGTGGACTCAGTGAATTGAAAAAAAGACTCCATGAAGTAAGGAGTGAATGGTATGGAGGAGGAATAGAAAGATAAGGGGGAAGGAGAGGGATGGATTTGAAAGGGAAAACTGAATCAAGATAAAGAACAAAGGAATAAATCAATGTGCTGACCCTGGAAAGGGGTGAGAGGATCTCGAGTCACTGGCACCATGAAGCATTGCTCTATGCTGGCCACTCGCTGAGCACCAAGCTTTCAAGGATCATTCATGGTGTTTCAAGTTGCAAGGTTTCCTTGAAAAGCCAACAGGTATGCACTTTCAGGTCTATAAGATGAATTTCTAACTTGCTGAGATTGATGTGTTCGATTTCGGCAACTGCTCCAGATGCACTTGAAATAAACTCATAAACTCTCAGAAAGATGAATGAGCCCTAGAGATCTGCTGTGTAGCACTGTGCCTACAGACAGCAATGCTGTAGGAGGCACTGAACACCAACCAGCCAACCAACACCCCTCCACCCAAAGAAACCTATGAAGATGGTAGACTCTACATTAAAGGCTCTTATCCAAGCAACATGGCATCAAAAAAAAAAGCATTGGTATAAAAAGAAAGGATTCACTGTGGCACCCAGATGCTTAAGTGTGAGGGCTTAAGTTTCCGGGCTAGTATCTCAACTCAATAAACTAGGGATGAAGCTCAGGGCTTGCCTAGTATACCCTGGGTTGGATACCCAGTGCTTGCACACTTGTGTATACACACACATGTGTACACACACACACACACACAAACACACAATACAACTTTTTTATTTATGTGTTGCTTAGTATGAGGGTCTCAAACTCTTTGGCTATGGAACGGAGAGGATGTCAGATCCATGGGTAAAGATGAAATGAATTAGCATGTGAAGTGTCATTGGATAAAGTCACACTGTTTAATGTCACTCAAACCACCACCTGTAAAATTATGGACTGTGACTTTAGGAAATGAAATCTCTCAAGCACCAAGAAAAACAGATCTTGGGAAGCTGTGGAAAGGAAATTGACAGGGAAGAAATTCATCTAAAAAACCACAGATGTCAGCTTAAAGGAAAATACACATCTGAGGCAATAAAAATGAAAAATTACTAAAATGTATAGGAAACTAATCCTGTGCTAAAAAGTCATGTAAAGAACAGTAGAAGAAAATAAAAATTAAGCTAAAAAAAAAACCAAAAATTGAAAATCTTACAAATCTGTATTCCCAAGTAAGGAACCAGAAAGGAAAACGGAGCAAAACAAGCCAGCAATGTGATTGAAGTGTGTGTCATTCTGCTCTTCTTTCCTGTGAGGACTCTTTCCTCACGAACTGGAATCGAACTCAGGCCTGGCATATGCAAATTTTATTACTACTGGGCCATGTTTTTAAAAGTAAGTGTGAAAGCAGAAGTTATTTTTTATTGATTTGTGGTATAAAGTCACATAAAATATACACATACTTTATTTACAGACATTTATATAAAAATATGTGCACAATGGATAGTTTGCATATATAACACATGTACTCAAGTAGATATGCATAGCATATATGCACACTCATAATAAGATCTGTGAGATGTATTATAATTAATGACATTTTAAAATAGAAAAAATTAGCAAGTAATTTCCTGAACTAAGAACACTGAGTCAATGGGAGGGGGTGTATTTGTGTTCCAGAAGGAATGAGTCATTGTGGACTTTTAAAATGTTGAGAAAAAAGGAAAGTAGTCATTTTAGAAGTAAGTCTAGGAGTAGAATAGGTGGGAGAAGGGGGAGAGGGTGGAAGGGTGAGAAGGTGGACCTGGGAGGGGTGAAGGAAGGGGACTGCTGTGATGGAGATGTAAATTGAAGCAATAAATAAACAGTAGAAGAAGAAGAAGAAGAAGAAGAAGAAGAAGAAGAAGAAGAAGAAGAAGA
>CAJQZJ010009351.1:2344210-2402443 GCA_907164525.1 Lophiomys imhausi | reverse complement strand
ACACACACACACACACACACACACACACACACACACACACACACAAATACACACACAGAAATACACACATACATACACACACAAGTATATTCACATGAGATTTCAAAGTAACAGTAATCAGTGTCTTGGGTTTTTTATATAATTATATGAATGTTAGCTGGTAAATTTTACTTATTCCCTTAGATGGGAAGAAATACAACTGCTTAAAACATTTTTAAATTTAAATTTTACTATTTTATTTGTATGTTTATTCATGTGACTGCTTTCCTGTATGTGTATGGCATGCATGTAGGTGGCTGTCTAGGCCAGAACAGGGATTTGGATCTAGTGGAATTAGAGTCAAAGGCAGTTGTGAGCCACCTGAGCTGGGTAATGGGAAGTGAACTTGGGTTCTCTGCAAGAGCAGAAAGCCCCATAAAGCTGCTGAGTCACTTCTGTATTTCTGAAATAGTATTTCTTACCATATATACTCATGGGCCATTGGATTTTTTTCTTTATAGACCTAAAGAAAATATACATAAAGAATCAGGTGATTGGACTAAGTAAATCTTTTCTCCCTTTTAAGAATATACCTTGTTCATCATCAGAAAGCATAAAGACTAAAAAAGAAGACTATGGAAACAAGTATATATTATTAAATGTATAAATTAATATACTAGAGGCTACTATAAACATGATTAAGAGAAAAAAGCCAATATTTGAGTAAGATTTCAAATTCTTTTATAGAAAATGGTGAAAAGTTGTTAAATAAAACTCAACTACAAGCTGTTTTTGATGGAGGAACAGGATATAAAAGATTAAGAAAAAATGAATAATCTTCACTGGGCAATTGCAGATGAGAGAAAGCAGATCTGAAAGCAACAATTTAAGGTGAACGTGAACTCAGAAGAAAGTCAGCACAAAAATCTTTAAGTGAGAAAGAGCACCATTTTCATTACATGGAGTTAAAATCTTTAAGGGGATTATTGACAACATAGTGACAAATTAGATAGATTTTCATACATAAGCCCAAAACTCTAAAGATCTATGACAATTTTACTCATGTTTTTGATAGAGTGCGAATCTTAGAAAGGGAGAAAAGCACATGCCTGTAATCTCAGTACTTGGGATGTGGAGGCAGGAGTTCAAGGCCAGCCTCAGCTACATAGTGAGTTCAAGACCAGCCTGGGCTGCATAAGATTCTTTTTTCTGAGGTGGGGGATGGGGGGGGTGTAGAGAGAAGGTTATAATATTATGAGATGTATGGAAAAAGATCAATGTATATTATCTGTCCAAGTTTTAACTGTACAATGAAATCATAATGCAATTGCTACAAAATATTTGGTTTAATAATATGCTAAAAATAATAAATTACTAGGAAAAAAGTTGTAAAGGCTGTAAGTTACTCAGAGGTTGGTAATTAAAAAATCAAGTTTACATACCTGAATCTCATAGAAACAAAAGCAAAATAAGGCAAAACAAATATAGATATGTGCTAACCAATATTTACAGATAAAAAGCATTTTAATTATTGGAGGATTAAAAATTAAATGTAACATCAAATACATGGAACAGATTTCTTAAACAATGATTAAAAATAAAATAAGCATTTTGCTCATGAGAATAAGAAAGAGATGTGAAAACTTAGGGGATAGAAAAAAACTGGTACATAAATTATAGAAAGAAAAAATAAATTCTGTTGTCAACTAATGAGCTAATTATTTGGGGGCGGGGGAAGAAATCAAATTGAGAAAAAGAAAACCAAAAACAATCAGGAAAATGATCTTCATAGACAGTTCTCAATTCCTTTTTACTAGGAAGAGTTTTTCCCCTGAGCCTCTGACCCTTTTAAGACGGCAATAAACTTTTGGAACATTCTCTCTGCTGTCTGATTTTCCCAGAACACAGAAAGGACAACACGCTAAGCAGGAAACGTGGCAAAAGCAGAAAAACAATTAAAAGTAGAAGGAAAATATGAAAACTGTGACATTTCCCTGAGAAGTGCCTAGATACGAAATTATTCTAAACACAGCTTCAGAAAAACACGTCAAAAGCATCTTAAGCTACCAGGCCAAGAGTATTTCTAGATATTACGTGATTCGGAGTGAACAGATTACATAAACAGTTGTTAAAAAGAGAGTTATAGGTAAAACAAATCAAAAGTATCTCTGTTATGTGATTTAAAAAGTTATTGTTGTTAAGCAAAAATACCAGAAGCATACTATAATTCCAATCAGTGTGATAAGAGTTTTACGTGCTGGTAGATGGCTCAGTCAGGAACATGGTTTCTGTGCAAGCATGAGGATGTGAGTTTTAGTCCCAACACACACACAAAAGTTGGGTGTAGTAGTGTGTGCTTGTGACCCAGCACTGGGCAGGGGTCATGGAGAGACATGGGGATCCCTATGGTTTACTGGCCTGCCAGCTTAGTCTACTAGGTGAGTTCTAGGCGAGTGACAGACATTGCCTCAAAAAATAAGATAGATGGTGGATGGCAGAGAAGGACACTGAGATTGTTACCTGACCCTCCCCCTCCATGAACATGCACACACATGTATGTATATACACATGCACGCATGCACGAACACACACACCACCTCCCAAGATAGGAAGGCATATCACTTTTGTACCTAGCCTGGATAGAAGTTATTAACATCTGGATGGTGGACAGGCACCAATTCCCTAGCATTTCCTTCTGTACTTCCCTCTCTGAGCACAGGAGTTGTCTGCAGCCCACTTGCCACTCCTTTGAACAGAGGTAGTGTTGGGAGCTATCTAACACTGTAGGCATATCATTTACTTCTACATCCCCATGACCAAAATAACCAAGAGAAACTTTAAGGAAAGAAAGGTGTATCTAGTCCCATGGTTTCAGGGGATGAACCCAGAGTCATTTGGCCCTCTGAGCTTGAGTAGATTACCCTGTGGCAGTGGCTTGTATAGGATAGAGCTGTCCACACTGTGGCAGGCGGGAAGCAGAGAGCACTAGGACTTGGCAAGGGACAATATTTCTCCAATGACCCATTCCTGAGTGGCCTACTTCCTACAGCTAGACCTCTACTTACCAGAATTTCCACAACTTCCCTGAGTAGTTCTATCAGTATCCCAACTGCAAGCAAGCATAAGGTATTTTCCTCCTAGTCACTCCTCATGCTTCAGATGCCACGCCCCTGCATAGCATGCGTAGGCTCACATGTTTTGGTAGTACCAACTGCAACCCACATCCTTACAGGACCAAATCTCATTTGAAGGAGTCTTAGGTGAGAATCACAGCCTTAGAAGAATTTGGTTAAAGACACCCTTGAGCACTCTTTTTGATTTGGGCATCTAAAGAAACAAAGCTGGAGTATGCCTAAAATAAAATCTCTTATCCCTGTTATTTTTCTGTTGTAACATTCATGCCTGTAACACTTACAGGCCTATTTCTCCAGAAAATCTTAAGTTCCAAGAGAGCAGAAACTACCATGTGTGCCCTGTTACCAGAGAAGAGAAAAATCTACCTCCTCCCAAATTTCAGTCTCTTTTTCTTCCTTGCTCTCAGCCCCTCAGTCTCTGCAGAACTTGTTGGAACCCACCTTTTGTTAGCCAACATGGAATAGCTGCCCACTGTGCTAACCTGCCAGTCATTCCCATGTTCTGCTATTTAGCTCTTCACAAACTTCAGATTTATGGTCCTTGAAGACAGGAACCCTACCTTCCCCTCCTGACTCCCATTAGATTGAGCACATTTTCTTCTACTTAGCAGGCTGAATAAATATTTGCTAAATGGATTTAAAAATGAAAATTGAACTGCTTGAGTTCACCTTGTGTCAGATTTCACAAGAGGTTAGATGGCAGGCTTTATAATTAGGAAGATGGTCACCTCCGGGGGGCCATTATTGTCAGATTACATGAGAACTTGGGAATGTGCATGTGTGGTGAGGTGTAGGGGAGGAGGCGAAACAAGACAAGTGGAAAACACTGGAATTGTTCAGTCTAGTAAGAAAAGGCTAAGGAAAAGGACTATGAGCTATCAAGGAGAGTTTCAGAGACATAGCTGCTATTTCCACACAGAAAGCCAAAGTGGACATAAAATAATGAGATCACATTGGACAGGAAAGCATTCATGATAGGTGGAAGGACAGATTCCCTAACTTGGTTTTAAATGACTCATTTGCCCTGTAGATTCTTTTCATGGAGTGCCTTTAAAACAAAACTGCCTCCAATCCAAAAGTTTAAATGCAGAACTTCCTGGAAGGGTCTTGGTAAATTCAATGTGTTTTATTCATATTTCTAAGAATCTGGACTGTGAGTGGGCTGAGTCAAGAGTGGGTTTTGCAACCGCCTGACTCTTAGAAAAATTAACTTTCTCTTAAAACACAGAGGCCAAAGTGAAGTTCTAAGTCACATTTGTAGTCTGAATTTAAGCAGGATGCTTTTGAATGTGAGCCAGCGTGTGGCAGACATCTTCCACAGGCTCCCGAGGGGTCAAGGGATGCCTGAAGGGACAGGGGAGCAGGCAGCTGTTCCTTCCTAGTAAGATGTCAGCAGATCCACCAGGCCTTTCTTTATGTGTGTTATGAAAATGACATGGTGTTGTTTATTAGGAGGAAGTACATTGCCAAGCAAGTTTGGAATGATCTGTTTTTCATTTGATTACCTGAAGGAAAACTCCCTGGGATGTGAGCACAGTCATCTTGGTTATTCTGGATATAATTAGACAATTAGTTAATGGCAAAAACAAAAAGGAACTGCCCTAGCCATGGGTACTAGAGGTGTAAAAAGTAAAGGACAGAAATCTAAGTTTTCTAGCCAATGCAGTGGAACATGATGGGAGGGAATAGTATACAAGAGCCCTAGCTCTTCACTTCCTCCGACCCTGAACTTCACCCAGAGCACAACAGAGACCAGAATGCTGGGACCAGTTATAATAAGTGACAGAGTTTTCATCTATATGTTCGCCAAAGAGAAAGTTGTGTCTTCTGTCATAGGACCTCAATTTGAAATGGGAATAGACACCCTCTCCTTCACTTATACCTGGGAAAAACTTTCATCCATCTCAGATGACAACAGTCCTATCAGAACAACCTGCCATTGAAGAGGACCGGGAAAGTTGAAGGCCTTTGTACAGCCATCTGTTTAGGCATTCACTGTTAGAAATGCACATATCAGATATCTGCACACCATTTTGTTCAAAGAGGAGAGAAAAGCCCCAAGCCTCAGGCTTGGATAGTGAACTCAGGATTCAAACTCAGTGGACAGCAGAGTGAAGAAGTGCAAAGTGAACTCAGGATTTCCATAAAAAGGGAACTGAATAGATCCATATGAGGCAAGGGCTTACCCAGTGTCTTCCTTTCCCTTTAGCAGGTGACTCTCAGTGCTAAGAGACTCACAGAAAGGCCTTTGGTTTATGTTCCTACATGGCTGGATACTGGGTGAGCTCAAGAGGATGACTCTCTAAGACAGAAAAAAGAAAGAACAACTCTTGGGTTCATAGTGCCTGGTGCTAGAATCAATTTTTTTTCCTTCCAATTGAGTGAGGGATCTGAACACAGTCACAGATCCAGGAGGTACTCAGCTGAGGGCCACCTGAGTACCTCCTATTGGAAGGGGTGGTGGGAGGCAGTTATTTCTGTCTTCACCTAGGAAATTTTCACTAACATGCCAGATAGCTCTATTTCTTTGATTGCCTCAGCTTCCCAAGGAAGTGGGAAATTGTAGCTTTCGTAGGTTGGTCCCCATCACTGGTATTTTTTATTTTTGTGTCTAAAATTGTGTGTACTGTATATGTGAGTGCATATTTATGTGTGTGCCCATGCATATGTAGGTGCATAAACACATCTATATGCATGCATGTGGAGGCCACAGATAGATGTCAAGTGTCTTCCTTACTTACACAGGTCCTGCTGCTCATTGATTGGCTAGACTGGCCAACAAGTCCCACAGTTACATCTCTGTTTCCACCTCCCTCTCCAATTCCCCAGAGTAAGCATATGCCATGTGTCATGATGCCTGGCTTTTATGTGGGTTCTAGGGATTCAAACTCAGGTCCTCATGCTTGCATGGTGGGCATTTTGATAGACTGAATCATCTTTCCAAATCTACTACTGTGATCTTTTCTATGTGAACTGCCCAGTGTGGCCTATGACTTTTCTGTCTAAGTGCAAGTACCTGTCAGATTGATATGATTTGGGCTAGTAGGAAGTCAGGTCATTCTTGTTGAGTGAAGGAAGAGATGGTTGTTGTTACTTGTAAGAGAGAGACTATGCCAGCCTTGTTGAATACAAGATATCTAAAGCTGAATTGATGAACCAATAAATGAATGACTATGGTAACCTATCCAACCTCTAGTTAGACTGAATGCAATGAGTCACTGCCACCCAACTCATCCATTTAGACTTAAAGGGAAGTTAACTCCCAACCTTACCAATGTCCACCAAATTCCCGTACATTTAAAGATGGCTTAGTTATAGTGTCTCAAAGGTTAGGTGAAGGTAAGGTCTATCTCTACTTGCACAGGTCCCTAGATGGCCTCTATTTTCCTATTTAGAGTTTATGTCAGTTGCTCATTTTACAGTACCCTGACACATTTTAGATATATTGGGGATTAAGACCTTTCCAAAAGGCATGCAGAACCACTGACAGGTACGAATGAAAGACTCCTGGATTCCATTCAGCTGAAGAAATGTGAGTATGGGAATTTGGGGTATGTACCTAATCCCCATTCTACATGTCTGAGACAATATGCTCACATGGTATGTGTGTGTGTGTGTGTGTGTGTGTGTGTGTGTGTGTGTACATGTGCATCAATCTTTGTAAGTTGTAAAAATATTTTAGTTTCTTTTATTTAAAAAAAGTTTTAATTTATTTTATTTATATGTATGTGTATGTCTCTCTGTGTATATATGCATGTGCCCACTGGGCTAGAGAAGATATCAGATCTCTTAGAAATGAAGTTACAGGGGGTCGAAAGGTATCTGACTTGGGTACTGGGAATTTAACTCCAGTTCTCTGCACTCTTACCAACTGATCCGTCTCTCCAGCCCCCAGCTTATACTTCAGATGTCATTTCCTTATGAAGAAATGCATGATGATCCCTTCCTGGCAAGGTTCAAGGAAGGAAGGACAAAGAAGAGAATATAAGAGAACTAATCCTGCCAACGGGGGAGCCCTGAACAGAGTAGAAAAGCATACACACAGGAAAGATGGAGGCCAAACCTAGTCCATCTCATTATATGCAAATCATGCTCTTTGCTGCATTTCATTTCAGGTAGATGTGTTTGCTCTCATGTGTGGGAGCAAAGGAGTTAATAAGTACATGTGTGATGCACAGACATTTGGAGCAACGGCAGAGCACTTGAAACTTTTTGTTTTAAAGCAAACAGGAGACTTGGTACTTAACTGTGAAGGCTGAATGAGACGTCACCAAAGATGCGCACATTGGGAGAGTTTTCTTCCAAAGTGCCACCCTGCTTCGCTACACCTCCCATTTCTCCTGCCACATTTACAGAGAAGACACTGCTTTAGCTGGCATTCAAATGGAAGCTGACATTTGGATCACTTCCAAGAGAGGAATGCGTGCATAGCTTCCCCCCCCCCCCACCTCTAAATAGGGCCCTTTGGACAAACCCAGAGATTAAAATGAGCTTCAACAAAAACCATAGGGAAGGAGCACAAAACTGATTTTAAACCTCACCTATGCCCAGCTGACACCTGTAAAGCACAATTGTGTTTTAATGATAACACTTTGGGATGGCTCTGGTAAACAGAATGCCATATGCAAGGCTTTCAGACCCCAGCAAATGCCATCAGTACTTGCGATCCCTGTAGGTAGGCTTTGCTCTCTATGTGCTCAAGTTTGAATGGAATATAACAGCACCATTAAGGGTGCCCTGGAAGTACAGAGAGCGGCTGTTGCATAGTTTAGTGAAAAGGGAGCGTTTTATGTCTGATAGAGCAGTCATCTTGCAGAAGGTAAATTGGGAGAGAGAGGCAGGGGAAGAGCAGCTTCAAGAGAACAGGCAAATGGAAATGTGAATTCTTTCATAAATTCCTTTCAAGTAACACACTTTATCGAGCTTTTAGAAGAAAAATGCAGATTCTTTCCCAGGCTCGGATGTAAGGCACCTCTCTCCTGTTCTCCCAGCCTCTGCATGCTTCAGAGGGACTCTGATCACTGCCCTGTTAGCAGGAAGGGGAAGGGAGAAGACACAAGGAGAGACCCCATCTTTCACTACAATAAACAGACCAAGTTTAGCTTGTCACTGTGAGTGATGAATGGCTACCTACTACTTCCCTAGGGAGAGAGAATCCAGAGATTGTGTATCAATTTTTATAATTTTAAGGCTGAAAGATAATAACTGCTGAAATGTGGCAGAGTATATAACAATCCCCTCTGAAAATGTGATTATACATAAAAATCCATAAAAATGTACAAAGTGATAGATGAGCCAAAAGTAAACAAATGCAGTTTTTCATCCTTTTGGAATGGAGCAGAAATAGCATATGCAGAGAGAATGATTTTATTTTGTATTTTTAAAAGAAATATTTGGAATTTAATTGAATTATGCTGCTGGTGGGAATTGAAATTTTCAGACAGAATATCGGATTTTATTTTAAATTGAATTCTATATTGAAGAAATGAAGAACGCACCGTCAGTGAAATATTAGCAATAAAGTTGACACATTTCAATAGACAACAAAGAAAGATAAACATAATAAAATCTAGCAAACCATCCCCACATTCTCTTGCCCTCCCAAGAGTTTAGAATATCCATTCATGCCTAATTTTCATAAGAAAATCATCTTTGATCTATGTTTAATTAAATCTAATTTACATCTGATATTTATTTTTGAGGATTTTCTTTAACAATCAAAATGATATTTTTCTAGCTGCCAGGCCACATCAACTCTATCTCTCCGACTTCTAATAATTTTATTAATGAATCTGAACATTTTTGAGATACTTGTCTCATTTGATTTCTTGTAAGTTATCAAGTTAATTCAAAAATGAATGCAATACGTTTTACCAGCATATATTAGGTTTTTTCATTTAGTTTGATCTATTTTGTTTGAGTTTGAGTCTGAGTCTTTGGGTATATCATGGATCTTCTATTAGGTAAATTAAAAAAATAATTATTAGATTTATTTGTATATGTTGTTGGGGGCACATGCCCCTGACATGGTAGGGTAAATGGAGATCAGAAAACTACTGGTGAGTTCTCTTCCCTCACTATGTGGGTCCTGGGCAAACTCAGGTCATTGGGCTTGGCAGTAAACACATTTACCTACTGAGTCATCTCACTGGCCTCAAATAAGTAATTTTAACCACATGTACACAATGAACAGTGCTCACTCTGCTTACTTTAAATAAAAGGTGGGGGGGGAGGAGAAGGAGAAGGAGGAGAAAGAAAGAAGAGAAGGAGGAAGGAGGAGGAGGAGGAAGAAGAAGAGGGTCTTTATGATTTTGGCCAGGTTGGCTTCAAACTCAGGATCTTCCTGCCCAAAGCTCTTGAGCACTAGGGTTGCAAGTGTGTGACCCTATATATGGGTAACTTAAGACATTTTTTTGGTTTATTTTGTAAGAAGGGGATAGGTAAGAGTGAGAGAAGGATAAGAGAGGATTGTTGGGGGCAACCATGACCACAGTGCAATGTACAAAGGTATGATATTACCGAAACTAAAAGGAATTATTTTTAAAACTCAGGTAAGAAAAATTAAAAGCCCAGTTGGACAAGTAGGTGAGGGCAGAGTGGGTGAGACCATTTGACTTTCCAGATACAAGGTGCAAAGGGCAGACTCTAATTCCCAGGCAAGAAAGCATGCTTTACTTTGTTGACAGATGGGAGTCAATCCTTAACAGCAGGCACTTGATTCTGATCTTATCAATTATTAAAACATATGTCTCAATATTTAACCTATATTCTTCCCATGTTTATCTCTATAGGACAACGTTTAAGAATAAAAAGCAGTTACAGTGCTTTATGTATTTAACAAAAAAATGTTTGGTTTATGGAATATTTTTATTTTGTGGTGCTGGATATCAAATTGAGGATCCTCTTCCTCCTAACAGTACACTACCATGAGCTGTGCTCTCAGCCTGTGCTAGCATTTTTTGCAATTAGAAATTGCATTAATAATTTACATCTGTTTTATAGTTATAGTCAATGAAAATGCCCCCTTTCTCCTATAAACTTTGAAAATATGTTAATGGAAGTCCTTTGTGGTCCATTTATATTCTCCTACTCATGATTAACAAATAGCAGGAATATCATAAGAACAACCTCAATGGGATAGGCAAGTGGAAGTCTTCCGTAGTTTCTTTTTAAATAACATACTCTGTTGAGAATTTAGAAGAAAAATTGGGGTACATATAGCATAATGCTGCTTCCCTCCTCTACATCTGAATATATTGTAAACACAATGGTACAGTTTTTGTGTGTGTGTGTGTGTGCAGTTTCTATGTATTATTTACAACAACCAGGTTCAGAAAAAGTACAAAGATGAGATTACTGTTATCCCAATCAAAGCTGTATTTTTTTAATAATTTATTTTTTATTTCTTCAAGTTCCATCTCAATCACAATCCCCTCCCTACTCGCCCCTCCAGTCCCACCCTTCCACCCTCCTCCCCCTCAACCCCCCCCCCATCCTCTTCTCTTCTTTTTTTTTTTTTAGATTAAGGTATTTCTTTTTTCCCCCCAACAGCTCTCCCTTTCAGTCCAAAAAATGGTTCTTTTTCTTATAACTATAAATACAATACAAAACAACAGAAATAAATAGGCCACAATTATAAGAGTTACATGGCTTAGCATACATTCCCAATGTCCAGTCCATATGTATTTGGCAACTGACTTTAACATTCTACTATCTAACCATCTCCATGAGTTTAAAGTTCTGTATCTAACTCAGCTTTCATACTAACTTGCCTCATAATTTTAAAAATATCTTCTTAGATCCAGAACGCCCTCTTGATTCCTAAACAACTCAAAATTTAACTATGAGACTCTAGCTATCTATTCTTCAACCACCTCAGAGACCTGAGAGGGATAAATATATCTGATTATATAGGAAGTGCAGGGCCTGCAGCTTCCAAAACTAAAAAATGACATACCAGTGGCTGCCTGGACAGTTCCCATTTTCTCTCCATACATTACAGCATCAATCTTCAGCCATTTGGCCCCATTTCTCTGACAGACATTGGTTGTAGAGCAGGAATTATGAAGGACTTACCTACCCTGTCTTGGCAGAGCTAGGCTGTCGACTTACCTGCTTCCAAGTTTTGTCCTTTTTGGACAGAAGTCTGTCTACAGTTGAAGCAAGTGGTTTTTCTTGCCAAGAGAATGGCTTACCACCAATTCAATCATCTCCCACTGGAGATTCTTCGATGCTCATCTTCTACTTGGAGTAATATAGGGGGTGCTGTCAGGAGCTGACATGTCTCGATATCAAAAAATCTTAAGTTAAGAAAACATCTTTGAATGCCATATTCTGCAGATCTCTTGAGGTTTTTGAAGATGCCCTATCTATCTCTTATATTTAGATAAGCAAATATTGCTTGTCTCTTAGCAACTTGATTTCTGAGTAGCTTAGAAAATAACTGTGATAGACTGTCATAGTAACTAACAAAATGACACGTTTTCATGACTATTAGTTTCCATTTCTTAATTATCCTAAACAGTTTATGTCGGTTGGTAGCGAGAGGTCAAAACTTGACATTTCATTTTTAAGTATTACTACGAACAGTACCTTTAAGAAGCGTTACTCTTAATTTTGTATCAATATACAAAGATCAATACCAATGTGGCCAAATATAATCTTAATTTTGTATCAATATACAAAGATCAATACTGATGTAGCCCAATACAATCTTAATTTTACATCAACATACAAGGGTCAATACCATTGTGGCCAAATATAATCTTAATTTTGTATCAATATACAAAGATCAATACCGATGTAGCCCTATACAATCTTAATTTTGCATTAATATACAATGATCAATACCAATTTAGCCAAATATAATATTAATTTTGTATCAGTATACAAAGGTATAAAGCTATATTCAATAATCTGTCCTTTTTTCTTGATCTTTCCTATACTATGTCTATGTCCCATTTTTCTCAAGTCTGTTCACTCCTATATAGGAGGGAAAGGAGGATACAGAAAAGCAAAAGAGAGAAGTCCCTGGGTCTAACCTCCAAAACCTATTTAACAAGACCATTTAACAGCTTGTAGTCTTTTCCCCTAAATAACAAAATTTTCTATTATCTATCAAATAACCAAAGGGGGAGAACACCCTCCCCACCTTCTGGGGATGGGACGTTGTTCTCTTAAAATGACTTCCTGCTGATTTGGGATGTAGTAAACCTGTTTGGGGCCCAAATAAGAATGGAAAAATGGTTAAAAATGTTAATAGAATCATTTGATGTTCAGTCCTTTTGTGCTCAGCTATTTAGATGTCCTAAGAAGTTCATAGACAGAAGCTGATCTTCAGAGCTTTACTGAAGATCTGGCTGGAGTAGTCTGTGGAGCTGAACGATCTTAGCAATTTTGAGTTGTTGTGGTTGTAGACTTTTGAGGAAACTGCTATTGAAGAAGTCTGCAAGGCTGGATCATCTGGGCCACTCATCTTCTTTGGTGCCTGATCTGTTTTCTGCTGAGGTTTCCGTTGTCCAGTTGTCCCTGGATTCCTTGAATGGATGCTTTAAATCTCCTGGAAAGATAAGAACAGAGCCCTGCCCTAATCCTAACTCTGGGACAATTACCTTTTTTTTGGGGGGGGGGGTCAGGTAATATTTTTCCTGGAGCAAATTTGTTTTTTTTTGATAATATATAAAGTATTACCTTTCAATCCGGATTAAAGAAGAAATTATTTTGATATTTTGGAGCTAAACAAACCTTTAGTGTATATATTTTGAGATCTCAAAGGACAATTTGTTTGAATTGCAGCCTGTCTTCGTAAGTAGCTTTTAAACTTAAATCTTTCCAAATCCTATGTGCCTGTCTCTGCATTCTAAGTTTTGGAAGCTCTTGGGCCTCACATGACGCAAGATCTGAGGGAGTATGATATGTGAGGACCCACCTCATTTGAGGAGAAGGAGAGTACCAAGTAGAGGAACAAGGAGGGAGGGAGGGAGGGAGGGAGGGAAGGAGAGAGGAAGGGAGGGGCCAAGAGGGGAGGAGGGAGGAAACTATGTTCTAGAAATAAATAATACTTTTTTAAGAAAAGAGTTAATAAGCTTCAAAATATAATAAAAATACAATATAAAATTTTCAAACTATAATTTACCTTACTGGCATGAAAGGAAAATGGCCTTAATTTCAGATTAGAATGTTAGACTGCAGGTGGCTACAGAGATTACACAAACTTGATAGCAGCTTAAAAGTTTTTTTTTTTTTTTTTTTGTAGAGGTATAGGCTATTTCCATGGTTTGGCATTAAAAAGCAGGTAACAGGTTTAAAACATTGTAAATAAATTAAAGGTGACAGCTGTTCAACCTGGTTTTACAAACCTCCAAGAGTTGAAAAAACTTAGAGCTAAGGTAAAATAATGCATGGTGTTAGCCCATGCCGTTACCTCCAGTAGAGACAGGAGGATCACTCTAGAGTTAGTTGTCTTATAAATTCTAGAGTTACAAGAAACAGGGTGGTGATGGTGCACACCCTTAGTCACATCATTGGGGAAGAATACACCCTTAATCCCAACACACTAGAGACAGAAACAGGCAGATCTCAGAGCTCAAGGCCACCTGATACAAAACAAACTCTAAACAGAGAAAAACTTCGATCCAGGAGTGGAGGAGCACATCTTTAATCCCAAAGCTGTATTTTTAAATGACCACAAGGAAGAACATTGTGGCACCTGCTCAGGTCAGCTATGCTTACAGGAAGTTCACTCCATCAGACACTCCAAAACAAGTCTGGATGGTTGGGAACACATCCATCATGAAGACTCATAGAAAGAAGAAGAATTGTCCGGGCTGTAGATTGGAGAAAGAATTTCTGAGCAACACGGAAGTTAGGAGATGAATACATCTTTGATTGAGTTGTTATTTCTTTAATACATGATGACCTCAAAAACTTTTAAAATTGTGTTGCAATTAGTATGAATGTTGAGTCAGATATAGAACTTTAAACTCATGGAGATGGTTAGATAGTAGAATGTTAAAGTCAGGTACCAAATACATATGGACTAGACATTTGGAATGTACCTTAAGCCAAATAACCCTCATAACTGTGGCCTAATTACCTCTGTTGTACTGTATTGTATTTATTATTATAAGAGAAAGAGCCATTTGTTGGACTGAAAGGGGAAACTGTAGGGGGAAATAAGATATACCTTAAACTTAAAAGAAAAAAAAAAGGGAAGAGGATGGGGGGTTGAGGGTGGGAGGGTGGGACTGGAGGGAGAATAGGGAAGGGACTGCGATTGAGATGTAACTTGAAGAAATAAAAAATAAAGGAAAAAAAAAACAGACTCAGATTATTCACCCTCACCTGTCCCGATTCCTAATAAGAGAGACCCAGGAAGTCCAGGAAGTATGTGAGGTCATGCATGAGTCTGCTCCAAACAGCACAAACTGCACTTCATCTCACTGAACACCTCGGATGAAACCCAGCTTAAGAGTCATAAGGCATCTTCAAATGAAAGATGTTGTTACTAAAGCAGCCGTGTTTGCTTATCAGAGGAAAGGCAACCAATTAATAACTTTATTACTAATATCATTACCCTGAGGGCTAAAATCAGGCTTATTTATTTATTTTAATTCAACATACTGAATTCTACACAAACCCGCAACAAGGCACAGCTCATATTATAAATGAATAACTTAATTAAAAAACATTGATTTGGCTCATTGACTGCTGCAAATCTTATTAAATATTAATGATAACATTTTGTATTTTTTATACTAGGCATGAAAGTTTTATGCACTCACTCCCTTACAGGAGCCTTAGGTTTTATAACAATATCTTGGGCAGCTCAAAGCACAAATATAAATATTGCATTGGGCATCTTGGTACAATATGTGTATTATACTCATGCCTATGCGTGGATATGTGTACATTTATGCAGATGGCATGAAGTTAGGAAAGCTGACTGTAAGCAAGCAAGGAGGAAACATTAAGACTGTAAGTCTGTGTTGTACTTTACCCACCAAGGAGCTCTTGAAACAAGTGTTGTATGAGGCAGGTCAAAAGAACCCCCTACTCCAGAGTGTGTATTTTCAAATTCTGAACATGGAGTACAACCACAAAACACTGCCCTATCAGTGATGTAGCTTTCTGTGCTAGTCCTCTCTGGCATGAGTTTGCACCAAAAGGGCTCAGTTGGTGATGTTCTTGTCCAGGGTGATGAGCGAGTATGGTTCTCCAGCACCCAGAAAAAAGGCACATCTGAGGAGACATGTCTGAAGTCCCAGCTTTTGGGGAGATGAAGATTACCAATGCCTTGGAATTCATTGGTGAGTCAGCCTAGTCAATTGGTGAACTATATATAGCTTCAATGAGGAACCTTGTATCAAAACCTAAGGGGAGAGTCAAGAAGTTAAACACCATGCATTCGTTCATATGTGCACCCATACACGTGCAAACCCTGTCCCTCTTGCTCCACACACATATATATAGATTTTACAAAAAGACAGAATATCCATTTCCCCCCATTACATGTGCCCAGAAAAACCAAGGAAGTTCACTAGCCTATGGGGCAGCCCTTAAAATTTGGATATTTTGTTTTATTTTTGTTGTTGTAAATGAGTTTATTTTACATGTTTATTTACATGAATCTGCCCACCCTAGGATGGTTACCAGTATATATAGAAAACAAGGGGCCATTTGTGCTGCTTTAGGCTCTTATTGGGAAGCATAAATGTTTGGCGTCAATAGACAGCTGTGGGCAGTGAACTAGATACTGTTATTTGGAATGCTTTTATATTATTTGGAAATTTTTACTTAACAATTTGTAAAGCATCCAGCAGAACATCGTTACTTTGAACTTCTGCAGTTACTTTATTTGTGTCTTGAAGGCATTTGACAACAACTGAGAACTTAATTTGCTTAAGTCGTTTCCTTCAGTCACCTCAGAGGTCAGAGGGACAGCTCAGACCTCTGAGTTAAGTATTGATTCCAAAACAGAGCAAACTTCCTTAGGGATGCAATCATAGCAACCAAGACTCGAAAACAAAGCTCCAGCCTTTTCTAAATACACTGCAGAACTTCAGTATCCCCACTGCTGAAATCTGATCTGGAGAGGGGGGGAGAGGGATGTCTTCTTAAAAAAGCATTGCTTATAATAAAAAGATACTGTGTTCTCTAAAATGTGTAATTTAAAAAGCAAACCAGAAACTCTTCAAAACCTAGGTTTCTTTGAAATGTGAAAGTGAAGTTTTGAATGTGACAGATAGTGGTCAGTGTCACCACACTGTTTGTCAGTGTTTGAATGAGGTGGCCCCCCCATAGGTTCATATGGCTAAATGGTTAGTCATCAGGGAGTGAAACTCTTGGATATGATTAAAGGATTAGAAGGCGTGGCCTTGTTTGAGGAAGATACATCCCTGGGGGTGGGCTTTGAGTTTAAAAGACCATGGCAGGCCCAGGCTCTCTGTCTCTTGGGGATCAGGATGTAGCTCTCTGTTCCAGTATCACGCTTGCTGCCATGCTCCCTGCCATGATAATGGAATGGACCTCTGAAACTATAAGCCAGCCCCCAAATAAATGTTTGCTTGATAAGAGTTGCTGTGCTCATGGTGTCTCTTCAGAGCAATAGAACAGCAACTAAGACAGTCAGTGTTGTGTAAAGGAAATCAATCTATCCAGTGCTATGAACGGCACACCTCAGTACCCATGTACATACTTCAGTGATGGATTGTGTGGGGTAGTACATCTCTGCAGTGTTTGCCTCTTGCCTGTCCTCTACGCATTCAGCTTCAGTTTTAATGGGCTCTGGAAATACTCCTCTCTTTGCTCCTGAGGCTTCCTGATGCCCTTAGTATCCGGGCTTCTTTTATAGGCCCTGATTCTACACCTGATATAGACTAGAATTAGAAGTCTTTGAACCTCCTTAGTCAAGACATCTTTCCCCTCCAGGGTGTCCATAAAGACTGGGCTAAGCACAAGAACAGCTCCACTCCATCGATCAAGTAAGTCACAGAGGGGTTTAAAAGGAACAAGAAATCTAGAGAAAACAATAGGTGAAACAATCACCAACCATGAGTATCAGAACCAGTGGATACATTTTGTTTTTCTCTGAATTTAGAGATATGGGAAGTACCACCTCTTTTCTTCAGTATGATATCATGTCCCTTTCTGGGGTGGAATGAAGTTGCTTTCCCTAATGACAAGCACTCGGGTACTCAAAAATACAACAAGAAAGAAAAAGCCACTGTTCCTTGCCCAGGAGTTCAGCACCAGACCTGAGGGCATGTGGCCTGCAAGTGACACATTTTGAATTGTGCTAGTGTCCCCAGCTTAGCTTGTCTGTGTGTGTTGAGTCTATACAACTACCTCTGGTCCTCCCAGGGAATAAATTAAATCTGCATCTTGTCTATGTTGCCTGGAAGAGACTCTTCAATTATTTATGGAGCAGTAGCAAGGGGAGGCAGTTCTCTGAAAGTTGAAGTTGGGGGAGGAGGCATATTCTGCCTGTCTCCTCCAGGCCAGTGTGTTAGTAAGTCCAGTAATGTCTAGAGAAAATAACAGGACCAGAGGCAGCTAAGATATATGAACTCAAAAGAGGCAGTAAATCACTTTCTCCTTGCTTAGAGACTACTCTCAGTACTACTCAACTGTCATTGTGTACTGTTTCTGTCTAGGATGTGGCAGGTGGAAGATGCCACCCAGCTGGAGGAGACTGGGTAGATAATGGGTTAAGAAACACGTGGATCTCAGGTTGAAGTTTTAGAACAGAAATACAAAATTTAAGAATTTGTAAGCATGGGATGGGCTAATAGGTAATACTGGTTTCTGAGTTTGGTATGTTGGTCTACTCTGTATTGTAACAGCTCAGAAGGCATGGCTTGGCTTTGCAGAGAGCTTATCAGGGATGAAGTCCCAAAGCCCTTCTAGTTATTTATTGGTATTTTGGAAATCATGGAACCATAAAGATGCATATGGAGACTCAGAGGTATTTCTACTTGGGAATGTCTTTCTTACAGAGTTGAGCTTCCTGTTCCTGGTGGCTAAATTATTTTAACAGACTGAAAAACAAAACAAAACAAAACAAAAAGTTCTTTATAAAAACAGCATTTAAACAACCTTTGAGACATGCAATGCATTTACATGTCAGCATAAAATTATCTCAGTGACAGACATCTGATTTTCTTAGAGCACCACTGGTAAATCTAACATAGGGAAAGGCTACAGTATTTGGTGTTGGAACATGGTCAGAAGAATGATGTCTGGTGAACAATGCCTTGGGGGACTGTGAGAGAGGCTCTAGGAAAGAAAAAAAAAAAAAAAGGCAGAGGACCTTTCAGCTCAAGTGCATTTTGTTCCCTGGATTGTTCTTTGACATGATTTCATGCCTCCTGTGATAAAAATTTACATTCAATTTATAAGACATGTCTATTTTTGTTGAATGTCAGGACATAGCTACAGAACCCAAACTGATCAGTGTATCCCAAATCTGGAGATGGCCTGCTGCCTTGCTTCTGTGGCTTTCCCAGATATAATCTACAGTATGTGTCCAACAATTATGTTTAAATTGGTCTGTCCTGAGAAAGTTCTGGGAAAGGGCTGCTCTGTTAATATTTAATATGTGCTTACTGGTGTTTATTTACATGTTTTTCTGATTGTGTTTTTCTGCACTCAAACAACCTTCCTTGGACCATTGCTCTCTTTGCTACATTCATATACAAAAGCACACTGGAACTGGAGTAAGATTGTCTATAGCATTAGACTGTAGTCTGCCCCATTCTTTCAGGTCCTCAGATCCCAGGTCTTGCAGACACAGATCTGCATTGGTCAGCTGGAAGTCGACGATGGGGTAGTGATGCAGGGAGAGTGCATATAATACTGAAAGAGAGTCAGACAATTCCAAAGAGTGCCTGTTTCATCATTTTTCCCTGAAACTAGGTCTTCGAAAATGCTTTGTCATAGTTGTCTAAACAGAGCAAACTCCAGTTATTATTTACATCCCTATGCATGTGTGTGTATACAGTTCACATGTGTTTGGGTGATGTGTGTGCTCCCATGTGTGGGTGCGTATGCACGTTTGGAGGTTGGTGTCAGGTGAGTCTTCCTTAATTGCTCTACACGATTTCTATTGATGTGGTGTCTCTGGCTGAACTCAGATCTCACTGATTTGGCTAGTCTAAATAGCCATATTGCCCAGGTAACCCCTATCTCTGCCTCCTCAACACTAGAGTTATAAATAGGCCAGTAGGCCCACCCAGAGCTTTTGGGGATATTGGGGATCTGAATTCTGGTCCTCATGCTTGTTGGGGATGCACTTAATCTAGCAAGGCACTTCCCCATTGCATAAATTCCATCTTATAATGAATATACAAAGTTGTCTTTGCTTCAATTTCCAAGGGGGCCAGGAGGAGAGGAGGGAGGAAACTATGTTCTAGAAGTAACTTGAGAAAACAAAATAATAATTTCTTAGAAAAGAGTTAATAAATTTAAAAAATATAATAAAAATACAATATAAAATTTTCAAACTATAATTTACCAAAGGTATACTTGCCTTACTGGCATGAAAGGAAAAATGGCCTTAATTTCAGATTGGAATGTTAGACTGCAGGTTACCACATAGCTCACACACAACACACTTGATATCAGCTTAAAAATTTTTTGTAGATATAAAGGATATTTTTGTGGTTTGGCATTAAAAAGCAGGTAAGAGGTTTAAAATGCTATAAATAAATTAAAGGTTACTACAGTTCAACCTGGTTTTCTAAACCTCCAAGAGTTGAAAAAACTTGGAGCTAAGGTAAAACACATGAAATGTGCGGTGTGAGCCAATGCCTTTAACTCCAGCAGAGACAGGAGGATCACTATAGAGTTAGTTGTCTTATAAATTCTAGAGTTACAAGGAACAGGGTGGTGATGTACCCACCCTTAATCCCATTATTTGAGGGGGATACAACTTTAATCCCAACACACTAGAGACAGAAACCTGCCGATCTCAGAGTTCAAGGCCAGCCTGACACAAAGCAAACTCTAAATAGAGAAAAACTTCAATCGAGGGGTGGTGGTGCACATCTTTAATCCCATCAGTTGGTAAGCACATGCCTTTGATCCCAATACTTAGAATGCAGAGACAGGCACATAGGATTTGGAAGGTTTTAAGTTTAAAAGCTACTCACAAAAGGCATGCTGAAATTCAAAGGAAATTGTCCTTTGCGATCTCAAAATATATACACTTAAAGGTTTGTTTAGTTCCAAAATATCAAAATAATTTCTTTTTTAATCTCAACTGAAAGATAATACTGCTTATACTGTCAAAAAAATGAATTTTTTCCAGGAAAAATATTACCTGCCCTCACCCCCTTCCCCCCAAAAAAAGTAGTGACCTAGAGTTAGGATTAGGACAGGGCTCTATTCTTGTTTTTCCAGGAGATTTAAAGCACCCATCTAAAGAATCCAGGGGCAACTGGATGACTGAAACCTTAGAAGAAAACAGATCAGACACTAAAGAAGACAAGTAGCCCAGATGATCCAGCCTCGAAGAATTCCTCAATAGCTGTTTCCTCAAAAATCTACAACCACAACAACTCAAAATCATTAAGATTGTTCAGCTCCACAGACTGCTCCAGCCAGAACTTCAGTAAAGCCCTGAAGTTTTGCTTTTGTTTACAAACTTCTTCTTAGGACATTTAAATAGCTGAGCACAAAAGGACTGAACATCAAATGATTCTATTAATGTGCTTAACCTTTTTCCCATTCTTGTTTGTGCCCCAAACAGGTTTACTACATTCCAAATCAGGAGGAAGTCATTTTAAGAGAGTGATGTTCCATCTGCAGAAGGTGGGGTGGGTGATTCCCCCCGCTTTGGTCATTTGATGGGTTATAGATACTTCTTGTTATTTAGGGGAGAGATTACAAGCTGTTAAATGGTCTTGTTAAATAGGTTTTGGAGGTTAGACCCAGGGATTTCTCTCTTTTTCTTTTCTGTATCCATCTTTCTCTCCTATGCAGGGGTAAAAAGACTTGAGAAAAAATGGGATATAGATATAATATAGGAATGATAAAAAAGGACAGATTATTGAATATTATCTTATACTTTTGTATATTGATACAAAATTAAGATTATATTTGGCTAAATCAGTATTGATCTTTGTATATTGATATAAAACTAAGATTATATTTGGTTATGCTGGTATTTATCTTTGTATATTGATACAAAATTAAGGTTAACTCTTTTTAAGGTATTGTACCTAGGTAACACTTAAAAATGAAATGTGAAGTTTGGCCTTTTGTTAGCAACTGTCATAAACTGTTTAGGATAATTAATAAATGCAAACTTATAGTCATTCAAGCATGTCATTTTGTTAGGTTCTAGGGCAGTCTATCAAGTTATTTTCTAAGTTAATCAGAAATCAAGTTGCTAAGAGACAAGCAACATTTGCTTATCCAAATATAAGGCAATAGATAGGGGGTCTTCAAAAACCTCAAGAGATCTGCAGAATATGGCATTCAAAGATGTTTTCATAACTTAAGATTTTTTTGATTTTGAGACATGTCAGCTCCTGACAACACCCCCTACTCTACTCCAAGTAGAAGATGAGCATTGAAGAATCTCTAACTGGAGATGGTTGAATTAGTGGCAAGCCTATCACTTGGCAAGAAAAATCCCTTGCTTCAACTGTAAACAGAATGTTGTCCAAAAAGGACAAAACTTGGAAGCCTTTAAGTCGACAGCCTAGCTCTGCCAAGACAGGTAGGCAAATCCTTCATAATTCCTGCTTTACAATCAATGTCTGCCAGAGAAATGGGGCCAAATGGCTGAAGATTGATTCTGTAATGTATGGAGAGAAATTGGAAACTGTCCAGCCAGCCACTGGTATGTCATTTCTTAGTTTTGGAAGCTGCTGGCCTTGCACTTCCTGTATAATCAGATATATTTATACCTCTTAGGTCTCTGACGTGGTGGAAGTCTAGATAGCTAGAGTCTTATAGTTAAATTTTGAGTTGTTTAGGAATTAAGAGGGTGTTCTGGATCTAAGAAGATGTTTTTAAAATTGTGATGCAATTTAGGATGGAAGCTGAGTTGGATATAGATCTTTAAACTCATGGAGATGGTTGTATAGTAGAATGTTAAAGTCAGTTGCCAAATACATATGGACTGGACACTGGGAATGTATGCTAAGCCCTATAACTTTCATAATTGTGGCCTAATTATTTTTGTTGTTTTGTATTGTATTTGTTGTTATAATAGAAAGAGCCATTTGTTGGACTGAAAGGGGGAGCTGTTGGTGGGGGAAGAAGATATACCTTAAACTTAAAAAAAAAGGAAGTGGATGGGTGGGTTAAGGAGGAAGAGGGTGGGAGGGTGGGACCAGAGGGAGAGTAGGAAGGGGATTTTGATTGAGATGTAACTTGAAGGAAAAAAAAAAAGAACAAATTAAGGGTGAAAAATCAAAAGATTTTGTATTCTCCATACATAGTAGGTTCATTTATCCTAATATTTGCATACACCACTTTATGTGTTGTAAGCATTAATTTGTTCTCTAGATTTTAAAAAGCACTAAATTTGGCACTAGCATTGAAGTTAGAAGCAAACGTAATCAACTGGGTGTGGAAGTAGCTCAGTTAGTAGAGTGTTTACCTCACATGTTTGATTCCCTTCACTGTGTAAGTCATATGTGGTGGGCCACACATGTGATCTCAGCACTTGGTAAGTAAGGCTGGAGAATTGGAAATTCAAGGTCGTTCTTAGCTCTGTAGCAAGATGGAGACCAGTCTGGGATATGTGTGCCTGACTCAAAACAAGCAATCAAACAACAAAACAAAGACAACTTCAGTGTCACTCTCCCATCTGACTTCTGCAGTATGACCTAGTCCATCATAAAGGGACCTTATTTCTCTGTCTGCCGAATTGGCTGGGCTCTGTAATTGCTCTGACCAATAGAACAGAGTAGTTCAGATACTTCACTATTTCTAGACTAAGCCTATTACTGGTTTGGTGGCTTCTTTCTTCTCTTGGAATATTTGCTTCGGCTATGCTCTCTCTTAGAGACAAACCCCAGGCAGTAAGAGGTACTCTGATCCAATCCCAGTGGAGCTGCTCAACTTCTAGGATGCCCAAAGAAGCATCTTTTATATATAGACTAGTAAAGAACTACAGATGTCCTCAGTCAATATCTGAATCCAGGAGTTTAAGAGATCCTACCAGACAATGCTCGGTGAGCCTGCATCACCTATAAACATCTGAGACAGTAATGAATTTTTTTGAAAGCCATCAGGACTTGGGAAGCTGAGGATGAATGAGGACTGCCTTGCTGCAAGTTCAAGGCCAGTCTGAGCTACATAGTGAGGCTTTGCTCATCCCCTGACCTATCACCCCCTCCCCCACAAAAGAAAAGCCAGTAACTTTGGAATGGTATGTTAACTAGGAACAAATAACTGGGATAGGTACCAGAACACAGATCTAGGAACTTGTTGTTGTCAGGAGGAGAGTAAGAAAGACAGATAACCAGACAGTTGAGGTTTATATTTTCAGTTCAAATGGGTGAGGAGTTGGAGGTTAAACTTTGGCAATATTCTTTGGTAAGAAAGTAAAATAGATGGGTCAGTAGGTTTAAGAAATGAACAAATATTTGGAATATCAGATAGTTAGAAATGCAGAGAAAACTCAGCCAAAAGGTCATGGGCATACCTGAGGGAGGGCCATGCTGAGACTGTATCTTACAAATTTGAGGAATACCATCTGCACAGGGCTGGGATTTTCCCATCTGTGCTCAGCTGCTCAGATAGGAAGAGAAAGCATAGGATTGGTTTGATCTGGGACTACGACTGAAGAAAGACAGGGTGAGAAAGTGAGGAGGCTGTGGATTCAGAGAGGTGGTAGTTGAAGCAATGCCCAGGATTTCAGCCTGTTTGAGAACAGAAAAGCCCAATGTAAAAATGAAAAAAATGAAGACACACAGATTTGAGGTCATCAAGATCAGCTTTGTGAGAGAAGTAACTGAGGAAGCTGGAGAGAGTAGTTATGATCCACTGAAGGAATGTTATTGAATCCCTCCATGTGTTGTTCAATATTATCTTTAGTGATTAAGAGTTGCACAAATAAAATTTAAAGACTAATCTAAAGAAAGAACAGTTAATTTTTTTCACTTGACAGAATTTCATAAAATCTCTGATTGTCAGAGCCATGAAGAATAAAAGGATTTATTGATTGATTGATTTTTAATAACTATTTAAATTATTTATTCAAGGGTAAATTTAAAGCTGGAGCAGGCTGGGATCCACTCATGAAACCTAATAGTGTGCAGTTACTTCAATATCTGCATTCAGGGCAATATAAAGAGGAAAGAGTTTATTTGAGCTTATGGTTCCAGAAAGAGTCCATAATGGCAGCAAATTGGGGCTGGGCTAATTGAGGCATGGCAGAAGATGGCAGAAGCAGGAAACAGAGATCACATTCTCAACCACAACAAGAAGCAGAGAGAGAGAGATTGGAAGTGAAGTGAGGGCATGAACTCTCTAAGCCCACTGCAAGCAATGCACTTCCTTCAACAAGACTACATCACCTTCCTTAAACCACATAACCAACTGGAACAAAGTGTTCAAATACCTGAACCTATGTGGCCATTTTTTTCCAATCAAACTACCACACAGGATATTTGCTTTCTTGAAACCAGAATTTAAGCACCTACCCACTTCCACCATCCCTGGACCTGGCTCGTCATAAAAAGGAGAATTACATGTTACTTGTCTCTCACCAGCTAAGATTACTAGCTTATGCCTTAGGCTTCACAAGGTCCTTAAAGTCATGAGTGAAGATTAGAGGATATTTCACACACTTTTATTAGCAGAATGAAGCATAATGGTTGGACTAGAAAACGTGATTGACTACTTGTTACAAGATACATCCTCCTTTTCCTTGTGCCAGGACATCCCAAGACTGAAGAAAACATGAAACAAACAAGCTCAAGTAAGCAGAACTCACTCAACACTATGCAGACACAGTTACTAGCCAGGTGTTTGGAATTGGAGAAGAAAAAAAACATTAATTGTGAAATTATTATTTTAAGAGGAGAAAATCCACTATCTAACTCCTTAGTGAAGGCAAGGGCAGGCTTTTGCTTAACCAACATGCACATCCCCACTCCTGGTTAAAAGTCACAAGACCAGTAACCTAATACATTAAATATAAAAAAACTTAAAAATAGTATCTAACTTCATCATTTCATCTAGTAGTTTAACTAGTGTATTGGAATCCGGGGCTCAACCTGATTTGTTCTTATGCTTTATGTTTTTAAAGTCTTTTTTTTCCTCTTCCAGTACAATTTCTAAATAGCTGTCTTTATTCTCCTTTCTGTTTCCTTTTGCTTTAGGATAGTAACAAAAATGAGTGAATTAACACAACAAAAAGAAAAGGTTACTAGGAATATGAATAAGAACATAATCCCAAAAGGATTTCAAACTGGTGGGTTTGAAATAAGACACAAAAAGTTTTTATCTGTGAGGCAAAGCAAGCCTGAGGATTTGGAGCTGTTACTTTGTATACTAAACTATATTAATATTTTTTCCACTTATGCAATAAAAACTGATTGAGAATGGCTTAGGAGTGACTATGAGGGTAATAAAGCACTTTGTGACTCACTCTCTGAATTGTAATATTGACTTGAAAGGTTTCATTAAAATTAGAAGCCTTTTAGCTTGTTCTGTTTCTATTAAATAGAAACACATTAGTGTATTTTATTCCAGGAAATATTAGAAAAGAAGAATATGTAATAACTGGTGTAGAAATATTGGGTTATATTTTTGAGAGGATTTAAAAAAAAACAAAAAAATTACACACTCATAAAATCTTCACGCCACTTGAATTCTTCTGCAACATTCTGTAACCAGGAAGCTTCAGTGACAGTCCCGGGAGGTATTGCAGGCATTAAGCTGGTCAGTAAATGTCCTCCTTTCCTATTTCCCCTTGAATGCGGTAGAAAGGAGCTAAAGTTTCCAGATGAGAACCATTGAAAGTGAGGCACATGGTGGTGGACTCTGTGTAATGGCCATTCTGTTTAGTGAATGAAAATTATGTAATAGGGAAAAATAATTGTCCTCATTTTTTCCTTCCAAGGGCACTATTAAAATGGATTTTTAAAATGAATATGCAAAGATACAGCAAAATTAAGTTCGCTATATCAAAACAACAACACACTGGAAGATATTAAAAATACGCACTATTTTTTTAATAGAAGAGGAAACCACTATATTGTCAATATATATTTTTTCATTACTTCTGGCTGATAAAATTGATGAGAAGAAAGGGTCTTTAAATTCCCTCAAGCTTTCCCTAAGGGGAAAATGTTCATAGAGTACACAAGAGACTAAAGCTAGTCTATGATACCCTGGATGTTTGTGCCTTCCCCCAAATACAAATCAGAGGAAGATGAATAAACGCCTGTGAAGTATGTGTGAAGGCACAGGAAGCTATACTTTGGAGAGACAATAAGGCTTACATGAGGTCACATGAATAATGTCACTATGATGGGGTTCACAGTTTTATAAAAAGAAATACATAGACTGGAAATATTGCTCAGTGGGTAAATATGCTTGTTGTACAGGCCTCATAACATATTTTTGATTCCCCAGACCTACATGGAAGAGGGAGAGAACCAATTCCACAAAGTTTTTTTCTGTCCTCCACATGGGTGTGTACACATACACACAGTAAATGTAATAATAATAATTCAAAAAATATAAGAGCTAATGAGATAGCTCAGCAGGGGTAAAAGTGCTTTCCATATACGCATGATGGCAATAATACATCCAACATCCTGGCTCATAGATCCAAACACTTCCTTTACTCTACACAAAGTCCTGCCATGCCATTGTCTAAACTCCCGAGGCTCCTGTGCAGAGACTCAATCATCAACACGATGGTGTCAGCAAGTGTGGGGCCTCTGGAAAATGATTGTATCATGAGTATAAAACCTTCAGAGGTGGGATTGTAGTCCCAATAAATGAGGTCCAATACAGCATATTTGCCACTCCAACCATTTAAAGACATAGCTAGAAGATACCGTCTATGAGTCAGAAAGCAGGCCCATAAGATAAAGGACTGGCTTTGATTTTTGATCCTCCAGACTCCAGACTGTAGAAATAACTTTTTATTATTTATGTGCTACCTGGTCAACAAGAATTTTATTGCAGCAGTCCTACTGGGTTAATACTCTCTCCGTTCTTCAACATAGCCTTCCTTCTTTCCATCTTGCTTGCTTAACATGCTCCAAGGAGATTGCCCTTTTGATGGCTTGTGACCTCCCAGCTCCATGGATACATTCTCTTTCAACTTCATCCACAATGCTATTTACTCAGCATTGGTTACAAGCCCATTACCACCACCGTCTTTCTCTATCCTTTCCTCCTTTCTTCCATATATTTAAGAATAATAATAGCAGAACTCCCATTTGGAGAGGCGCCTGGTAAGATCGATCCCAACTTACAGCAGGCAGAATCAGGGTCCACTTGGCCATAGATCGCTGGCCTATTGGGCTCCCCACACATCAGGTAGAACTTATACCCACTTAAAAAACTTTGCAAGATAGTGGAAGGCTTAGCAAGGAACAAACAGGGGGCTCAACGGGTGGTCCGCAGCTGCTTGTGAAGCGGAGGGCGGGAGGTTCCGAGAGAGCGCGGGAAGCTGGGAACACAAAGGCGGGAGGGAGGGGCTGAATCCCACACACTCACGGTAGCGCAGCTGGGGTGGGAGCACGGCTGGCAGGGCCAAATCCCCGCGAACCCACAGGAGGTCATCTGGGGAGAGAGACAGGCGTGGGCAGGGCCAGGGATCCGTGCACCCACAGCTGAGCTGCTGGGACGAGAGGTCCACTCGGGCAGCCGGAGGATCCGGGGCTTGGGGTACCCACGGGACCCGTGGCGGCGCAGACAGGAAGGGAATCTGGCACAGAGTCCAGCCCTGTGGAGAGAAGCCTAGAGAGAAACCAGAAATCGGGTCCATAGCTGTATCCTGGAAAATCCAGACATATTAGGTGTGGAGACAGACCCTGTCAGCCTCCGTGACAACAAACAAAGCCCACAGAATCTGTGCCTGGGCAAACAGGCCCATACTATCAGAACCATTACAGGCTGATAACTCAGAGTGCAACATAGGGAAGTCTGAATTGGGAGCAGTGAAACAATCCCGGTCCATTACTCACAACCTGGGAATAGGCTGCACAAGCTCACAGTGCCTCAGGCGATTAAAATCACAGTGACCTTGAAATCCCCCTGTAAGCAACGACAGATAGCCAAGTAACTCGTCCCCTGCAACAAATTATCCACTGTGGTTCCAAACACAGAAAACAGACAGCTAAATGCATCCAATGGCGAAAGGTCAAAAAAAAAAAGTAGAAATCAAGGAATTATGACTCCAACAAAGCAGAATCATCCTAGCTCATCCAATTCGGATGACCACTCACCAACAGAAACACATGAAAACATTGACAGTTCTGCAGTATGGAAAGTGATAGAGTCCCTGCAAGAAGAACTTAAATCTATGAAGGAATTCAAAGAAGCCACAATTCTACAAATCAAAACAAGGAACAACACCATTAAAGAGCTCCAAGCCAAGGTGACAGAGCTTGAACAGGAAAAGGAAAAAGCAATGAAAGATTTTCATACAAAAACAAGCAAGCTGGAGAAGGAAATGTACAAAACGAACAAAACCATACAAGACATGAAAATAGAAATAGAAACAATAAAGACAACACAGTCAGAGTTAAAAGAGGAAGTGGAGAACCAAGGGAAGAGAACAGGAACTATGGATGTGAGTATCAACAATAGGATGCAAGTGATGGAAGACAGGATCTCAGGCATGGAAGATTCAGCGGAAGAAATCAGTACAACATCCAAAGAAAATGAGAAGGCTAAAAAATCTCTCACCCACAACATCCAAGAAATCAGGGACTCAATGAAAAGACGGAACCTAAGAATTATAGGTATAGAGGAAAGAGAGGACTCCCGACTCCAAGGTCCAGGAAATATCTTCAACAAAATCATAGAGGAAAACTTCCCAAACCTGAAAAAAGAGATGCCAATAAAAATCCAAGAGGCTTACAGAACACCAAACAGATTAGACCAGAAAAGAAACTCCTCTTGCCACATAATTATTGAAACCCCAAATGTACAGAACAAAGAAAGAATATTAAAAACTGTAAGAGAAAAAGGTCAAGTCACATACAATGGCAGACCCATCAGAATTACACCTGACTTCTCCTCAGAAACGTTAAAAGCTAGAAGGGCCTGGTCAGATATACTACAAGTCCTGAGAGATCATAGGTGCCCAGCCAGACTACTTTACCCAGCAAAACTCTCTATCAACATAGATGGAGAAAACAAGATATTCCATGACAAAATCAAATTTAAACAATATCTACCCACAAACCAAGCCCTACAGAAAATCCTAGAAGGAAAATCCCAACCCAGAGAAGAAAACTCCACCCAAGAAAACAAAGGGAATAGAAAACCCCTCAGCAACTAAACCAAAAGAGGCACAGGACCACCACCTATACCAAACTAATGGGAAATAACAACCCCAGGTCACTAATATCCATCAACATCAATGGACTCAACTCCCAATAAAAAGACATACGTTTACAGAGTGGATCCACAAGCA
Organism: Lophiomys imhausi; assembly: GCA_907164525.1. Taxonomy (NCBI): domain Eukaryota; kingdom Metazoa; phylum Chordata; class Mammalia; order Rodentia; family Muridae; genus Lophiomys; species Lophiomys imhausi. Next base: position 2,372,704 of record CAJQZJ010009351.1, on the reverse strand, counting down.
AGACCCTTCCTTATGCTGTATACAAGAGACACATCTAACTAAGAAAGATAGACACTGCCTCAGAGTAAAGGGCTGGGAAAAGGTTTTCCAAGCAAATGGACCCAGGAAGCAAGCTGGAGTAGCCATCCTAATATCAAACAAAACAGACTTCCAACTGAAGTTAATGAAGAAAGACAAAGAAGGGCACTATATACTCATTAAAGGGAATATTCATCAAGAGGAAATTTCAATACTGAACATCTATGCCCCAAATACAAAGGCACCTACTTTCGTAAAAGAAACACTTCTAAAACTTAAAGCGCACGTCGATCACAACACATTAGTAGTGGGAGACTTCAACACCCCACTCACAACAAAGGACAGATCATCAAGACAGAAGACAAACAGAGAAATATTGAGTCTAACAGAGATCATGACACAAATGGACCTAACAGATATCTACAGAACATTTCACCCAAACACAAAGGAATACACCTTTTTCTCAGCACCCCACAGAACCTTCTCCAAAATCGACCACATAATTGGTCACAAGGATAGTCTCAATAGATACAAGAAAATTGAAATAACACCTTGTACCTTATCAGACCACCACGGAATAAAGCTGGTCTTCAACAGCAAAAGAATCAACAGAAAGCCTACACACACATGGAAATTGAACAGCTCCTTACTGGATGACCACTGGGTCAGGGAAGAAATAAAGAAGGAAATCAAAGACTTCTTAAAATCCAACGACAATGAAGACACAACATACCCAAACCTATGGGATACATTGAAAGCTGTGCTACGAGGAAAGTTCATAGCACTAAGTGCTTTCAAAAAGAAAATTGTGACAGCTCATATTAGTGAACTAACAGCTAAGCTGGGTGAACTGGAAAAAAAAGAAACAAACACTCCAAAGAAGAGCAGAAGACAGGAAATCATCAAACTTAGAGCTGAAATCAACAACTTAGAATAAAAAAGAACTATACAAAGAATCAATGAAACCAAGAGTTGGTTCTTTGAGAAAATCAACAAAATAGACAGACCCCTAGCCAAATTAACTAAAAGGCAAAGGGAAAGAACACAAATCAACAAAATCAGAAATGAAAAGGGAGAAATAACAACAGACATTGAGGAGATCCAGAAAATATTCGGACATTACTTTAAAAATCTATATTCCACTAAATTTGAAAACCTAAGCGAAATGGACAATTTCCTCGATAAATTCCACCTACCAAAACTAAATCAAAATCAGATTAACAGCTTAAACAGCCCAATAACACCTGAGGAAATAGAAACAGTCATTAATAATCTCCCAACCAAAAAAAGCCCAGGGCCAGATGGCTTTAGCACGGAATTTTACCGGACCTTCAAAGAGGAACTAACACCATTACTTTTCAAACTCTTCCACCACATAGAAACAGAAAGATCACTGCCAAACTCATTCTATGAGGCCACTGTCATTCTGATTCCTAAACCACACAAAGACCCAACAAAGAAAGAGAACTTCAGACCAATCTCCCTCATGAACATAGATGCAAAAATACTTAATAAAATACTAGCAAACCAAATTCAAGAACACATCAAAAGTATCATATACCATGATCAAGTAGGCTTCATCCCTGGAATGCAGGGATGGTTCAATATACGAAAGTCTATCAATGTAATTCACCACATAAACAAGTTGAAAGAAAAAAAACCACATGATAATCTCTCTAGATGCAAAAAAACCATTTGACAAAATCCAACACCCCTTCATGCTAAAAGTTCTGGAGAGAACGGGCATACAAGGACCATACCTAGAAATAATAAAGGCAATATACAGCAAGCCAGTAGCCAACATCAAATTAAATGGAGAGAAGCTTGAAGCATTTCCTCTAAATTCAGGGACAAGACAAGGATGTCCACTTTCACCATATCTCTTCAATATAGTACTTGAAGTCCTTGCTAGAGCAATAAGACAACTAAAGGAGATCAAAGGGATAAAAATTGGAAATGAAGAAGTCAAATTATCCCTATTCGCAGATGATATGTTAGTATACATAAGCAACCCCAAAAACTCCACCAAAGAACTCTTACAACTGATAAACAACTTCAGCAATGTGGCTGGATACAAAATTAACTCAAAAAAATCAGAAGCCCTTCTTTATACAACAAACAAATATACCGAGAAAGAAATAAGGGAAACAACCCCCTTCACAATAGCCACAAACAACATAAAATACCTGGGGGTAACTCTAATCAAGCATGTGAAGGACCTATATAACAAGAACTTCAAGCCTCTGAAGAAAGAAATGAAAGAGGCCTTTAGAAGATGGAAAGATCTCCCATGCTCATGGATAGGTAAGATCAACATAATAAAAATGGCTATCCTACCAAAAGCAATATATAGATTCAATGCAATTCCTATCAAAATACCAACACAATTCTTTATAGACCTGGAAAAAGCTATTCTCAACTTCATATGGAACAACAAAAAGCCCAGAATAGCTAAATCAATCCTGTCCAATGAAAAAACATCTGGAGGTATCACCATCCCAGATTTCAAGCTGTAGTACAGAGCAACAGTAATAAAAACAGCATGGTACTGGTATAGAAACAGACCAGTGGATCAATGGAATCAAATTGAAGACCCAAACATGGATCCACACACCTATGGCCAACTAATCTTTGACAAAGAAGCCAAAACCGCACAATGGAAGAAGGACAGCATCTTCAACAAATGGTGCTGGTCCAACTGGATGTCCACTTGAAAAAGAATGAAATTAGACCCATACCTATCACCTTGTACAAAACTTAATTCCAAGTGGATCAAAGACCTTAACATAAGGCCAGCCACACTAAAGATACTAGAAGAAAAATAGGAGAAACCCTCGAACTCATTGGCACAGGTGACAACTTCCTGAACAGAACACCATCAGCTCAGGACCTGAGATCAACAATCAATAAATGGAACCTCATGAAACTGAAAAGCTTCTGTAAAGCAAAGGACACTGTCATTCGAACAAAACGGCAACCAACAGACTGGGAGAAAATCTTCACCAACCCCACATCTGATAGAGGGCTATTATCTAAAATCTACAAAGAACTCAAGAAACTAAATGCCAAGAAACCAAATAATCCAATCAAAAAATGGGAGATGGAGCTAAATAGAGAATTCACAAAGGAGGAATCCCTAAGGGCTGAGAGACACCTGAAGAAATGTTCAACATCCTTAATCATCAGAGAAACGCAACTCAAGACGACCCTGAGATTCCACCTAACACCTGTTAGAATGGCTAAGATAAAGAGCTCAAATGATAGCGCATGGTGGCGAGGGTGTGGAGAAAGGGGAACCCTACTCCATTGCTGGTAGGAGTGCAGGCTTGTGCAACCACTATGGAGGTCTGTCTGGCGATATCTTAGAAATCTAGGAATAACCTTGCCTCAGGACCCAGCCATACCACTTCTGGGTATACACCCAAAGGACCTCTCACGGAGACATAGGGAAGTCTCCTCATCTATGTTCATAGCAGCCTTATTTGTAATAGCTAGAAATTGGAAACAACCCAGATGTCCCTCAACTGAAGAATGGATTAAAAAACTGTGGTACATCTATGCAATAGAATATTACTCAGCTATCAGAAACAATGAAATCCTGCAATTTGCAACCAAATGGACGGATCTAGAGGAGCTCATCCTGAGTGAGCTAACCCAGTCTCAGAAGGAAGCACATGGCATCTATTCACTTATAGAAGGATTTTAACTATATCGTACAGGATATCTGTACAACAACCAACACATCAAAAGGAACAAGGACATATTTTTTTTTTATCTTTTTCTTTTTCCTTCTTTTTTTCTTTTTTCTTTTTCCTTTTCCCTTCTCTTTTTCCTCTCTTTTTTTTTGTTGTTGTTCTTTATTTTTGTGGGTTTGTGTGTTTGTTGGTCTTTTTTTTAGTATTCCCCCAGTAGCAATGAGACACCATTCACTGGCAATACTGCCACGTAGGCCCCCGGTGAATGAAGAGGCTCTTGGCCCTCATATGACTCCTGATCTGTGGTGAGAGAATGTTAGGCAGGGACACTCCACCCCAGAGGAGCAAGACGGAAGGGTCAGGGGGTAGAGCATGGGAGGGTGGGGCTGAGAAGCGGGAAAAGAGGACAATATGATAAGGATGTAACCTGAAGCAACAAATAAATAAATTTATTAACTAAAAAAAAAAAAAAAATGCAGGGGGCAGGGCTGAAACACTGTGAATGGAACAGAGGATACAGCCATTCGGCCTGGTTTTGCAGACCTCCAGGTGTAGAGAAGACGTGGAGCTAAGGTAAAATACAAGAGAATTGTGGCATTGGCCCATGTCTTTGACTTCAGTGGAGACGGAGGGAGCACCGTAGAGTTGGTGGTCTTATGTATCCTGGAGTCATACGGAGCGGGGTGGTGAGGGTGCATACTCTTGGTCCCACCATTCAAGAAGAGTACACCCTTGGTCCCAGCTCCCAGCACACTGGAGACAGAAACAGCAGATCCCGGAGCTCAGGGTCAGCCTGATGCAGGGCAAACTCTAAATAGAGAAAGACTTCGATCCAGGAGTGGTGGAACACATCTTTGATCCCTTCAGATGGGAAACACAGGTCTCTGATACCAATAATTAGAGCTCAGAGACACACACATGGGTTTTGGAGGGACCTAGGTTTGGAGGCTACTTACAAAAGGCCTTGTCAATGCAGGCAGATTGTCCTTTGGAATCTCAAAATATATACACTAGAGCTGGTTTAGCTCCAAGGTGACAGAATGATTTCTTCTTTAACCTGGATTGAAAGATAACGCTTTGTATGTTGTCAGAAGGCCAAATTAGCTTCAGGAGAAGTACTACCTAGCCCCCCCATCCCCCCCCCAAAAAAAAGAGGGCAATTGTGCTAGGGTTGGGATTGGGGCAGGGCTCTGTTCTTATCGTTCCAGGAGAATCGAAGCGTTCATTAGGGGAGCCCGGGGATGGCTGGACAGCGGAATCCTCAGCAGAGAGCAGAATCAGGCACCAAGGAGGACTAGTGACCCAGTTGATTCTGCCTGGCAGACTTCCTCAATAGCTGTCTCCATCGGGGCCTGCAACCACCACAGCAATCCAATGTCACTGGGACCGCTCAGCTCTACACAATGCCCCGGCAGGAATCTCAGTGAAACCTTCAAGATCAGCTTCTGCCTACAAACCCCTTAGGTCATCTAAACAGCTGAGAACAGAAGGACTGAACATAAAAGGAGTGTACTAACATTTTTAATCATTTTTCCCATTTGGGTTCGGGCCCCAAACAGGTCTACTACGACCCAAATCAGCAGGAAGTCACTTTAAGAGAGCGACGTCCCATGCCCAGAGGGTGGGGAGGGTGTTTCTCCGCCCTTCTTTTTGGTTATTTGAAGGATAACTGAAAACTCTGTTATGTAGGGGAAGAGACTACAAGCTGATAAATGGTCCTGTCTTAATGGGTTTTGGAGGTTAGCCCCAGGGAATTCCTACTTTTCCTTTCCTGTATCCTTCTTCCTCTCCTATGTAGCAGTGCATGGGCTTGAGAAAAATGAGATATAGACATAGCAGAGGAAGGTCCAAGAAGAAGGGACAGATTATTGAATATGCCCTTAAACCTTTGTATATTGATACAAAATTAGTAGTTTATTTGGCTAAAGTGGTATTGACCATTGTTTATTGTGCAAAAATAAGATTGTATTGGATTACATTGGTATTGATCTTTGTATATTGATACAAAATTAAGATTATAGTTGGCCACAATGGTATTGACCCTTGCATATTGACATAATATTAAGATTATATTGCGCTACATAGGCATTGATCTTGGTATATTGATACATAATTAAGAGTATATTTAACCACAATTGAATAGATCTTTGTATATTGATACAAATTTAAAGGCAATGCTTCCTAATGGTATCATACCTAGAGATACTTAAAAATAAAATGTGAAGCTCTGACCTCTTGATACCAACCGTCTAAAACGGTCTAGGATAGTCAAGTAAAACAAACTCCTAGTCATGCAAACATGTCACTTTGTTAGCTACTATGACAGTCTATCACAGATATTCTCTAAACTACCCAGTAATCAAGTTGCTAAGAGACAGGCAACATTTGCTTATCTAAATACAAGAGATGGATAGGGCATCTTCAAAAACCCCAAGAGATCTGCAGAATATGGCATTCAAAGATGTTATCTTAAATCAAGATTTTTTTTTGATATCGAGACATATCAGCTCCTGACAGCACCCCCTATTCTACTCCAAGTAGAAGATAAGCATCGAAGAACCTCCACTGTAAGATGGTTGAATTAGTGGCAAGCCTTTCTCTTGGCATGAAAAAACCCCTTGCACCAACTGCAGACAGACTGCTGTCCAAAAAGGACAAAACTTGGTAGCAGGGAAGTAGACAGCCTAACTCTGCCAAGACAGGGTAGGTAAGTCCTTCATAATCCCTGCTCTACAACAAATGTCTGTCAGAGAAACAGGACCCAAAGGCTGAAGATTGATGCTGGAATGTATGGAGAGAAAATGGGAACTGTCCAGGCAGTCATTGGTATGTTCTTTCTTAGTTTTGGAAGCTGCAGGCCCTGCACTTCCTATATAAGCAGATATATTTATCCCTCTCAGGTCTCTGAGGTGGTTGAAGAATAGACAGCTAGAGTCTCATAGTTAAATTTTCAACTGTTTAGGAATCAAGAGAGTGTTATAGATCTAAGAAGATACTCTTAAAAGTGTGTTGCAAGATAGTATGAATGTTGAGTCACATATAGACCTTTAAACTCATGGAGTTGGTTAGATAGTAGAATATTAATGTCAGGGGCCAAATATGTATAAACTGGACATTGGGAAGGTATACTGGGCCAATTTACTCTCATAAATGTGGCATATTTATATCTATTGTTTTGTATAATACTTACTGTTATAAGAGAAGGAACCATCTGTTGGACTGAAAGGGGAAACTTCTGGGGGGAAGAGGGTGGAAGGGCGGGATAGGAAGGGGGAATAGGGAGGGGTTTGTTACTGAGATGTAACTTGAAGAAAAAAAAATAAAGTATTTAAAAAAAAAGAATAATAATAGCAACAATTCCTCCTATAGCTGCCCTGACCTAGGAGGTATAAGAATTTTGTGTTTTGTCACAACTGGATTCATGACTTGGAACACCAGGCATTCCTAGACCTACCTGAAATGCTTTCCCTACTAAGCAATGGAAACTAAACATTAACCCTGTACAGACCAATGGACTCATTTTATTCTAGCAGGAGTATTGGGATTTTAATCCTTAATTAGCATAGTTCTTATGAATTTGCCCCACTCTCAGTGAACTTTGACATTTCCCTTTGGCTAACTATCCAGTGAATTTCTTCACTGGTATATGTCCTCTGGCCTAGAGGCTTAACAAGATTGACTTTGAACTATTTCAAAATTCAGTCATAGTATTTTTGTTGTTGTTTTTCTTTGACAATAGGGAAACCTCTAAACTCTAGGTAAAATTAGTCACTTTCTTTGGTCTTCAGTCTGAGCAGCTGAAAATGCTGAGGGAACCTAACATGAACTCATATATATCATGGTCACACAAACTCCTCCTCAGCTAAGTAGTTCAAGCTGTATCTGTATTAAAACAGCCATCTCAAATTCCACGATGACTTCCCATTTGCTCAGTTACTAGGTCATAAGTCTATTTTTATCTCTCTAACTTAAGCATACAAACAATTGATGCCATCGCAGTCACTACTGATTAGGATTTTATACCATTTCCTTTAATGACAATGATTCTATCGCCAATTTCTCCAAACTTTCCTTATATTCCCTCCCTCCCTCTGTCTCTCCACCCATCCATCCTTCTCTCCCTTCTTACTTTTCTTCCTATACTTACTTCTTAAGGTCTCATCATTTTTCTCATCTTGTTTTCTTATAGATCACACTGTTACTGAAGCAATTCTGAAAGCTTCAAAGTTTAAATCGCTATCCCAGAACCTTCTTCTAAATTCTTCATTTAAAATTTCAGCTGTCTGTTAGCCATGCCTATTACTGATTTTCCTAAGTGTGTAGGAGAAGAGTTCATGTGGCAACATGCACAGGGAAGGATGTGGACACTCCAGGGAGCAGGGCCAGTCCTAAAGCAGGAGGGGATGGAGGGGCTGGTGGCAAACACAGGGCCTCTTAGGTCATTTGTGAAACCTTTGCTTTTCACATGGAAATGTTTCATGACTGACTTAGTGTTTTAAAGGGTAATTATTCTGCCAAAGATCATGGGACATTCAGGAGGCGAAAGCAGTAAATCTAGGGAAAGGGGAGGACGGACTATCTAAAAGTTTTCTTATGCGATTTTATTTTTAACTTTCAAAAAACAACATCAAAAGATTTTCACATTTCAAATAAAACGTAAATATCATGCTGACTCTAGTACTGTGAATTTCAACTGAATTTAACTTTCGGATTTTCCTAAATGTGAATGTTTCATTGTAACCTCCTTAAATCGGTGTTGATGGTTAACCTGTCATGGATCTGGATCAATGCTTTATGCCAATTCAGTGTCTAAAGCCCTGAGTTTCTCTTGGCTTGTGGGCAAAGCACATTTGTAACTTCCACAACTGTGGTGCCACCTCCTGTCAGCCAACACTCACAAACACAATGCCTGAGATGCCCCACAGATTTGTTCCCAGTTTTCATCTCTGCTCCTCTTCTTCATTCCTTCATCCAGAAAGATGGCGTGTTACTGTTTTCATCTTTGTTCCTCTTCATTCCCTCATCCAGAAAGATGGGGTGTTACTGGTTCCCCCTTTCTGAGAACATATAAACATCTTCCTTGTGTTTACAGACAGATTTCATGCATGTTCCAAATCAGAAGATGCCCGAAATATGATCAAGAAACTTGTACTTATCTGAACAATTTTTTTTTTGTTTTTTTTTTGTTTTTTGTTTTTCGAGACAGGGTTTCTCTGTGTAGCCCTGGCTGTCCTGGACTCAATTTGTAGGCCAGGCTGGCCTCGAACTCGCAAAGATCCGCCTGCCTCTGCCTCCCAAGTGCTGGGATTAAAGGCGTGCGCCACCACTGCCCGGCTCTGAACAATTTTTAATATGGTAATATCTGAGTCACTCCAGCAATGGCCTAACAGCCTATAGCTTTTACAAATTAACTTGAAAGAAAAAAAAATGTCCTTTACTATGTGTTTTCTGAGAAGATGACTTTTTTTCATCCCAGTACTGGGTACTGAACCCAGGCATTGCATATGCTAATATGGTAGTGTGCAAAAGCACTACCAACGAGCTGTGTCCTCCACACTCATTTCTACTGTCTGGTTGAGACAAGAAATCACTAAGCTGCCCAGGTTGGTCCTGGACTCTTTACAACCCAAGCAGGACTTGAACTTGGAGTGTTGCTGCTTTAGCCTCTCAAGTAGCTGGGACGGTAGGTCTGGGTCATCAAGCCCAAAAGAAGGGTGCATTCTTGATGCAAACTAGAATGGTGGGGTTTTTGTTTTGTTTTGGTTTTTGTTGTTGTAGTTGTTGTTTTTTAGAATTAAAGTAAAATTTGGGACTATCTATAACTTGTTTCTTTCCATGTGATCAAAAATATTTCAAATGAGAATAAAGTTGTTGAACAGTTTTCATGGAAATCTTTTTCTTGTCTTGGAAATATGAAGGTGGGTACTTTTGGCCTTCCATAGTATATTGATCTCAAAACTCTTTTCATATTACTAACTGTGCCTGCCATTGACAGGGAGGGTCATGTACCCTCTTCTTCCATCTGGACTCACTCTAATGACATGCTAGTATCAATAGCACAGGGGACGTGATGTTGAATGAGTTTTGAGATTATATATATCTGTATCTATATATCCAACTAGCTTCTACTAATTCTCTGAAGTGCTTATCTGGGGTAATCCAACCAGGTGTCGAATAAGCAGTTTGAGACTGTTATACCAAAAAAAAAAAAAAAAAAAATTCCATGTACAGGCATTTTGATTGACAGCTCAGCTGAGTTTCAGCTGACAACCAGCATCAACTTCCAGCCAGGAGAGTAAGCCAAATTGGATATACACCCCACAGAGCCTTCAGATCATGGCAGCCCGGCCAACATCTGACTGCAGCCTCGTGAGGGACCTTTAGCGACAACCGCTCAGCCAAGTCCTTCTTAAATTCCTGACCTAAAAGTTGTGAGGAAAATAAAAGGGATCTTTCAAGCTGCTAGTCTCCGTGGTAATTTGTGGCTAGTAGCTAGAACATATTCATATTAGAGCCTTTACGTACCTACTGGCCTCCATGCACTATCATCTGATTTAACAATCTACAAAAAAACATATTAACATTTCCAAAGAGGTGTTCTGTCACAGGGAGAAGTCATATGTTAATTTGAAGAGCTAGCTTCACCTCCATTTCAGAGCCCCAAGAACCTCATTTTGAAGTATTGTGGAAAGCTGGATGCAATTGGAAAAACAAAGAAAGGGAAAAGGTTGACTCTGCTACTTCCTTTTGTTACACCTATTGTTTTAAGAAAATTATTTCTAATTATTTAATGGTTAGAGAGTCAAGGATCTTTGCCTAACTTGGAGCATATTAATTATCTTTCATCTTTGTCTCACAATCTTAAGGCTATGAGAGCATTTTTGACCTCCCTTATTCAGAACTTCTGGACAATCAGAATTTCCAAAAAAAAAAAAAAAGAACTAGTTAGGAGAGCCACTCTGAGTGGCTTGGGGGCACCTAAGGGTCCCAAAGAGCCTTTTAGAAAGTCTGTGAAATCTAAATCATGTTGATAAGAATGTTACGATTCAATTGTCCATTTTCATTTTGTATTCTCATGAAGGAACCATGTAGTCTTCTGTAGACTGTGTGGCTATGATGCTGCAATAGGCCAAATGTAGAAGTATTTATGAGTGCCCAGTTAGCTAAGACATTAACATGCTTTGAGAAAGTGTAAGACAAAGAGCTGATGAGATGGCTCATACATAAGAAGCCTGCTATGTAAGCATGTGGTCAGGTCTCAGATACAAGCATGTAAAAAGCCAGGTATGGTAGTATAAGCTTGTAACCCCAGCACTGAGTGGTAGAGACATTTTAATGGGGCTTGAGAGTTGGTCAGAGTTTAAGAACATTTGTTACTCTTGCAGAAGACTTGTATTTAGTTCTCAGCACCTACATGGTGGTAGTTCACAGCCAGCCTTAACTTCAGTTCCAGAAGATCTGACAGGCTCTTCTGACCTCTGTGAGCACCAGGAGAGTGAATGGTACACACACATACATGCAGGCAAAATACTCATACATACAAATACATACACAAATCTAAATTTTAAAAATATATTTAATAAAATTAATAAATGCATGCATTTTCATAGAATATATTACATAATGGATTCAACTTTAATATATTATGATTTAATACATATTTAAGATTTCTTTGGTTTCAACTCATAAAGTAAATATTGGAGGACTTAATGTAGACATACAACTACTTTGAGATCCTCAACATATTTTTAAAACTATAAAGGGTCTTGAGAGCAAAATATTTGAGATCTTAATGGTTTGGAACTGATCTGGAGAAATAAACTCTACTGCACTAAGGATAATATTTACATTGGACAAAAGTAGATCTTTTTAGGTCAACTGAAACCCTAGGCTTCCAAGTCTGTGTTTTGTTGCAAGTTCCAATGATTCTAGAAAGAATCAGAAAACACCATGGCATAACATATGATGTAACTGAGAGATACTGGAAGTGCTCCCTCAAACAGACTTTGGCTGGCGTAAAAAGGTTTGTGTGTATATCTATGTGTATGACATTGCTTGACAGAGTGGCAACTGAGCGGGGAGAATTTTTCCTAAATGAAATACTAGTAGCTGAAGAATCGAGCCACCTTAAGTATATATATGTCTTTTATCCCATCTTACCACAGCACTGTATGGTCATGGTTTTAGACCATTTCCTTATTTGTTTAGCAATGTAAGTCCTACGACAAATTGCCAGGTCCCTCCGTTTCAGGGGCCTACTCCATTTCACCTCTCACCTTTAATCAGCAAGACAAGAATATTATGTCAATTTCGGCTAACAAGACCTGTGAGTGGATTTTAATCAGAATAATCTAATTCAACCATCCTGACCAGCCTGAAACTGCAGCCAAGTAAGTGTTAGGACAAGGCGAAATTTGTTTGTCCTTGCTTACTGACTTGCTCTCAGGTCCCCACAATTATATTTTTAGCTAAACAAGTAAGTGTGACAAAAACAACTGGGGAAAACATTGAGAATTGTAATAATGAGACTTTTGAAGAAAGCTCAGTTCTCTGAAAGCCAGCCTTCCAGAGAAGAATACAATGTACTTATCATCCATTATTGAAGTACTTGTGAGCACATAGTAACTATACAAAAGAGATCACACTGTCCTCTACCAACATCAAATTATACCTGGATACACGGTGTTTTACCAAGGCCTGGGAGACAAAATTGCATGCCTTCTTAGTTTACAGACTCTTGGAGTTCTGAACCTCCTAAATGAATTAAAAAGATGGTGGTATTTAATTGCCCCCCTCCCCCCAAAAAGCAGAGGCTGTAACACCCATGCACATTTAAGGAAAGATATTTATTTAACAAACATTTGTTGATCAAGTACTATGTGCCCACACTTGCTAACAGACTGAGGGAGAGAGATTATATTCTAATGGAGTATTGTAATTTAGTACTAATTAGTACATTAGTATTTCCTGTCATTTTGAGTATTTATAAACAACAGAAAGGAAATTAGTGGATGTAATAGAGGTCAGATTGAGCTAAGATGGTCTCCAAAGGTCTTCTTTCTGGCACTCCCCAACTTCAGAAGCTTGGTGTTCTGAGCTAACCTAGATTGCTATTCTGTACTTGGCTCACCTTTCCTATGTTGTAGACCAGAAAGTTCCTCCAGGCAGAGATTTGGGGTGCTCATGGGGTTTAGCTCATTTCATTTCTTTCTTTAAGAGATTAGAATACTGTGCTGCCTGTGGTCTGTGCCTAGACAAACTTGTTTTATTTACTTCACCCACTTTTCTAGTCCATATCAGGTGTATGTATATAGAATAAACTATCCCATTCAAGATGAAAGTGCAAGATCAGAAAATCAGAATTTGTTTAAAGATGAATGATTCCATAGCAACATTATAATCTATGCTAATGTAATAGTGCAATATTATAATATATGCTAATAAGACTACAGCTATGGAAGGACATCTGGTAAGCTCAAAGGATTGATATTTCAGATGTGAATCCTTTGAGGATAGACATGTGTTTGTGAGCACAGCGCTGTCCTCAGTGCAGAGAACAGGAATTGTAATACTGACTTGGCATTTAAGTAATATGCCAGAAAATTCACAATATCAAAATTAAAATAGTATAGAATAGGAAGACTATTTTATTAATTATCTGACCAAATGATTTGAGTAATCAGAACAGAAAGTACAATAATGCCTTTTGGGTAAAAATTGGAGCTATTTTTCCTTCCCAAGTTACATTTTTAAATCTTTAGGTACCAATTACAGATATTTCCTTGGAGCATTTGCATATTCAAAGGGATAAAATAAACTTCCAAAAATACTATATGCTAGTGACTTGTGGATGAATTCTGATTTTAGTACTTGTCAGTAGGTTCTTTTCGAAAGTAAAACATTTGCATTCTATTTTTTAGTTAGGAAAATAATTCAATCTGGTACAAAATAATAGGAATTACAATTACACCTGTGTAACAGGGTTGGTTCATGATGTGGTTAATGCCTCTCATCCCAGCAATTAGGAGGTAGAAGAAAGAGGAAAAGAGAATCAGTAGTTCAATGTCATCCTGGCTGTATTGTGAGTTCAAGTATAGCCTGAGATACAGGAGACCCACTCTCAAAGACACACACACACACATACACAGACATACACATACACACACAGACACACACACACATTACACATGCACATAGATACACAGACACACACACATTCACACAGAGACACACACACACACACTACACATGCACACACACACTCACAAATACACACACTATGCGTGCACACACACATATACACACACTCACTCACACACACACACACACACATACTCACACACACTACACATGCATGCAGACATATGTGCCAATCAATTCTTACTGAAATACCAGGTTCCATTTCTTCTTCTTAGTAAAGTTCTTTGGAAAGATTAATTAGTGAGGTAATATTAGATAGCATCCACCGAAGAACAATAATGAATTTGTTGTTTCCCTTTGGTTATCCTTGCTAACATAATTCTTAGACACTTTTTCTCTAACCACGTCCCTTAACCATCTTTCCTACCTTTTGTTTCTTTTGGTCCTTGCTGGTTTTTCTTGGCCCTAAAATCCTGCCTTCTACATCACAGACAGCAAGGAGGCACTATGATGGAATTGCTGTAAAATTTGTTGGGTGTTAATTCTGATGCAAACCTCCTAGGATCTTAGACTCTCTGGAACAGGTTTGGGTATTGCTGTCGTGGAGAATAACTTGGTTTTAAGTTAACCATTCTGTTTGTACTTCTCTCTAAAGAGACTTGCTTTAGAAGAATCAATGGGAAAACCTTTCTTTGTATATGTCAAGAATATGTTCTATCGCATGTCTGGTAGCTAAGCCTTTCGAGGTCACAACCTGTATAGGATCATATGCCAGTGACAACGGCAGGTTTGCATCTTCCTGTGCTCTGCCATCCTTTGGTGGCAGCATTCTGTCCTATCATCTGAGCCCCTGTCTCCTGCTGTCACACCAGTGCCAGTGCACTGTGAGGAGCAGGCTGGGAATCACTGTTGTGTGTACACATGTCAGCTGCAGGAAGCCCATCTTAGGTGACAACCATGTCACTTTGGTACCACATCCCTTTTTACACCTGAACACACTCGCAGATGGGAAAGCCAAAAGCTTCAAGGCAGGAGGATGTGACTGGGGAAATAGGAGCCAAATGGACATGTTGGTGTGCAGAAGGGGACAGAAGATTCCCCCTACCCCATCTGCGTGCCACAAGAGCTGATGAAGCTGCTCCCTCCTGTGCAGACTCCTGCTGTGCCTGGAACCCAGTTGCATAAATTGGTACCAATTCAGGAACCAGAGAAGGGCAGGTGGGTCTACCCCTGGTGGGAATTCAGAGATGAGGTTTCCCAGCAGGGGAAGGTTGATCTTCACTGAATCTGGCTGGCTGGTGAAGTGATCATGGTGTGGGGTGTGAACTCCCTCATCGCGGCTAGATAGAAGAACCATCTCTCATTCTCCTCACCTCATCTGGAACTCAACTTCTGTCCACTCACTCAGTAAATCCTTATGCGATTAAGCCATTGAGGGGTTTAAGAGAGGTGAGAAAATGATGGTGGCTTGGACAATCCGGGTGTTCTGCATTCAGATGTCATGATGCTTATGTACAAATACTTTCTCAGTCCATTGAGAGAAAGAAGGGCAAAGGTAGATTTTTGAACTAAGACTTTAGTTACAGGGAAAGCCTGTAGAGGAATACAGAGAGAGGAATTTAGGGGAAGGAATATTAAATACATTTAGTCTTTGTCTGATATAATGCTAACAAAGTTGGTCCATTTTTTTCTCTTGTCAGCTGTTACTTTTGGAACCTGTGTCCCTTTTGTTGTATTCTTGTGCCAAGAAGGGGCTGTGTGGACTTATGTGCATTTGTGGTGTGTTTGAATAGAGTCAAAGTCTTGTCACTGTTAAGTGACTAATGCCAATAGACTGCTTTCTGAAGAAAATGATAATTGGAAAGAGCCATGAGAAAAATCTTTCATGATATCTAGTTTTTGGGTACCTCACATACCTAATGCCTCTGCAGATTCTGCCCCAGCTTTACCATATTTTACAGCCCAGGACCAATGACACCTACCACAGGAACTTTCTCCTAAACTATCTTGGGTGGAGCAAACTCTAAATGAAAATAAAGGAAGAACTGGAAGACGGCTTAGCAGGTAAAGGCACTTGCCACCAAACCTCATGAGTTCAATCCTCGAACCCCACATGGTAGAAGGAGAGAGTTGATTCCTGTACATTGTCCTCTGAACACTGGGGAATGCATATGTATGCACATGAATGCGTGTGCCTGAACGTACTTGCACACACACATGTACACATCTACAAACATCCACATTCATACACAAACATACACATACATAAACACACTCATACCCACACATACACAGTCATATGCACACATACATATACTAACACATGCACGATTGAATGTTTTTTTTTGATGAAATATCTAGAACTGTTTTTAAAATTCCATTGTCCAGTTCTTACTCTCTCTTGACTCAGTGCCCTCACCATTGTCCTCTTGAGAAATCTGTTATTCATATTTAGGTATTTATTACTTAGCATTTGCCTTAGTGAGGAGAAGGCCTAATGTAAGTGGGTTATCAAATGAGAGTTAGGAGTTAACTGGAAAATACTCCAAAGGATGGAACTTTAGAATCTAACTGAAGAAAGGCCTATGGGAGGGATCCCAATAGTTTCCTTCTGATCATTCCTCAAGTATCAACCACCTCTCAACTTTCTTGTGTGCAGAAGTCTTATTCCCACGTTAGGATCCTCATTCAGGTGGATAATCTCCATTCCCCGGCCAGCTAGATTCCATTGTCTCTTCCTAAAGGGTTTCCCTATTTTCTCACTGAGGGAAGGGTTGCTCTAGCTCTGGCTGCATTAACTTCTGCTGTCTGCCTGTCTCGGGAGACTGACCCAGGCAGATATTTGCTCTCATTATGGCTACATCCAAAGGGAACTCACGCCACCGAAGCCCCACAGCGAAAGATTTGCTGATGTATTTGATCAGGGTGTGTCAGCCTATGCTATTGTTCTGCTCTTTTTATTTTTTTTCTGGGACCTTGTTTTGTTTTTGTTTTTGAGACAGGGTCTCATGTGCTGTGGCCTCACACTAGCTGTGTTGCTGGCTAGAACAGTATGCATAGAATAACAAGTATTTACATAAGAATTCACTCATATTAGATATTAGAGATCACATAAAGATAATAATTTAAAATACAAAGAAAAATATAAATAGATTACATGTAAACATGGTGTTCCCTGCCTTTTTGAGAGAAGGTCTCACATAGCCTAGGTTGGCCTTGAACTTCCTGTGCAGCTAAGGAGGATGAACTTGAATTTTGAATTTTCTTGCCTGTGCCTCCCAAGTGTTAGAATTACACATGTATGCAATCTTGTCCTAATGTGTGTGTGTGTTTTCATTTTTCCGTGAGAGATAACAGCAGATTCATATCCAGTGGGAAGAAATAATATAGAAGTCTGCACACCCTTTGTATATTTTCTCCAATGGAAACATCTTGTAAAACACATCACACTCACAATTATGACATTGGCTCAAACCCTGGAACAAATACAGATCTCTATTGAATTCTTCAATTTAATAAAGACCCATAATTACCTGTGTCATAATCTCCACTATCTAGAGATCATTGAAGAAACTCAGGAAATAAAATGTAAATGGATTTTTGTTTCAATTTATGGGTTGACAAAGGTAGCAATAGGAATGAATATATTCATTTGATATTCTCTATCTCCTTTTAGAATGACCCAGATTTATATTAAGGCCACACAAATATTTCACCCCTTGTTTTGAAAGGGAAGATATAAGCAACATCCTACACACTTAGGAAATCCTTTGATGGGGGTTTGGAGAGAACTCTTGCCATTGCTCTCAGTTTTTGTTCAGGTGAACACACACCACTCTCCTGTAAGGCATATGCCTTCATCTGATCCACCATTTAAAGCCAAATATTTCACAAAGCATCTTCTGATCGAAAGAATATTCCTCGTCTGTAGCAGATTTTAAGTTTCAAACTTCACGCTTTTTAAGAGTTGAGCTCGAAATTATGTACCTCAACATTCAGGGCTCTGTCAGTACATTTAAAGGCTGAGGTTTAGATAAGGAAAAGAAGCCAGTGTGAGCCCTGGGCATTCAAAATAGCTTTACTCCCAGAGTGAAGAGCGTTCAAACTTACTCAGGACTACACATTTCTATTGCAATAAAGAGGCACTGAACAAATCAAACAGAAAAGCTGTTTACCTAAAATGTACTTGTTTAAAAGGGCAATTCACATTAAAAAAAAAAAAGGAAATGAAATTTCCTTGGAAGGATTTAATCTGAGCTGATATGCACAATACAGCAGGAACGGTAATCTCCAGTTATTGGATGGACTTGTCTACCTTGAGGGTAAAGAGAGAGAAGAGAGGCAGGGAAGGAAAGAGAAGCCATTCTGTATGCATGCTCTGATGATGTCCTCCACGGCAAAAATAAAATGCTTACAATATTCACCAGTTGTCATTTTAATATGGTCAGCTTGGTTGTGAGTGTGTTAAATCCTATATCGTCAAAGTTACGACTAAGGTTGGAAAATCCGTCTGGCCCTTGGAGGCCCTGCAGAGCTTAATCCAAACCAAGGCTAAGCCTCATCTCAAGTCAAATGAATGAGCAGCTCTGGGCCGACTGGCTCTGTGGAACTTGAGAGGCAGAACATGCTTTAAAATGCGCATTCTGCTGCTGCACACATCACCACTGGTCTGCAAATGGAACTCTCTGATGCCTAGGGACGCTTGCTGTTAGAAGTCAGGTCATCACAATGCCTTCGAGGACAAAAAGATATTCTTCCTTGCTGAAATGTAAATCTGAAGTTTTATGTGTGCACTTGCTCTAATCATGCCCATGTTTACAGAAAGAGGTGCTTCTGGCAGAATGAACTCATACTGTCCTTCACAGGTGCCTCACAGGGTTGCTACTGACCCTTTCATTTTTATTTCTTTTTCCAGACCTTCCCTCACATAGGCCTAAAAAAATAAGTAGGTCAGATGACATCATCAGTACTTTACAGACCAAGGAAGAACCAGGGTAGAACTGAAATGACACTTTAAGTTAAATCTGTGCCAAGACTACAATAGAGGGTTTTTTTTAAACACCCAATATAAGACTCCTCCCATTTGTGTTTACAAACATAATATTATACTTTATATATGTAGTACACAAGTCATATATGGTATATCATATATACTATATAAAACACATGTATTGGGTTGGGAAGGTGGCACAGTAGGTAAAGAACTTGCTCCACAAACATAAGGACCTGAGTTAGAATCCCAAGAACCAAGCACAATATCATAGAGCTATAATTGCTGTGTTCCTGGGTAAGGTGGGATATGGAGACAGGAGGGTCTCAGGAAGGTTTTGGGCCAGCTGGTCTGGCATGTGCAAAAGAACAACAAAGAGACGAACATGAATACACAGCACACACTGGTGCTTCACAGGGCTGATACTGACCTTCAAGTTTAAATTTTCCTTCCCAGAACATATCACGTACACATGTGACATATATATACATATATATATACATATATATATATATATATATAAATATACATATATAATGCATACAGCACTTAAATGTGTGTGCATGTATGTGTATCCTGGAAATAAAAATATTAAACGACTATTTAACTTTCTTTAGAATGCCCTCTTCAAGGTTAATAACGGAGTTGGCTACAAAAATTGTAAGTCAAGTATAGGTAATAAAATAAATCATATCAGATCCATCTTTCTTTTTTAACCTTAGGCTAACAGGTATGGGAAAATTGCAAGAAGGAATTACAAACAGAAAATCCAAACCCTGCAATTACTTGAAAGTGCTCAAATCTTATTTAAGCACCATGTACGATAGTTTGGTGCTGAAACTCAATTTTTACTTTAGGAAAACATAACTTTTCCTTAGATTGTTTTCTAACTTCATTTTCAGTGGAATTGAGTTTGATCTCAGGATTCATATTTGCTGGAGTGTGCTTACAGGCGTGACTGCAAGGACATCTTCCTACAGTGTGTTAAACAGTAGAAAGCCTCCATTAAGATCTGGACCTCTGTTGGCATTTTGCACTCAGCTCAACAGCAATTAACTGCATTTTTTCTTTTAATGTATGGATTCCTTCTATATATTTTTTTTTATCCCCGGTGATAAAAACATCAAAAGGAAGACAAGTTCTTGAAAAGAAAGTGACAGGGGAGCCATCACATGCATAGATTCTTCTGGGACTTGTGGGAAGTTATTTGCTTATCTGAATGATATTTGCCAAGATGAAAAGACACCAGCAGATTCCTTGGGCTCTTACTCGCTGGGCAGCAGCTGCTGCTCTGTTGATACAGGGAACATCTGTGAGAGAATCCAGGCAGTAGGTGGAAAGATTCACTGTCAGCAAAACAGTTTTCGAAGCAGCCAGGCCCTGGGAAACCTGAAGAAGCTGGGAAACAGACTGAAGCATGGATGTGAAGAGATTGCTTTATATCCAATTAATCAGCAGAGCTCAGAGGCAGTAGAAAGGTGGGGGGGCATTCTACACAGTGAAGAGGAGTCCCCAGGGTTGCCGAAAGGGATGCTTGTTTTCTGTTTGAACTCAGGTATCATAGGGACCCCTTCAGATCTCAAAAGCCTAGATGGAAAAAGAGGGACAGACTACAGGCCAACTCATTCCACAAAGAGGAAATGGAAGCACATCAATGCACTTGCATCTTGCCTTACTGGGTTACATTTTTATTTGTTGAGGCAGGGTTAGCTATGTAGCACAAGGTGACCTTGAACTCACAGCTATTCTCCTGCCTCAGGTTTCTAAGTGTTGGCACACTAGGGTTGGTTTTCTGTTCTAAAGACAAATTTGCTCATCTTTGAACCAAATGTTCAGCTCACATTGAAGGCTCTTGTTTCTTTTCAAGATGTAGCAGACAAACCAACATTGTACTAATTTATGACATATGTGATATTTTACATATGCATTTACATTGAAATTATTAAATCAAGCTAATTAACAGAGGCAGACAATATTAATACTGGGTTTTAATCTTCTGATGTAAAATCTCTCTTTAACACCTTTCCCCAACATACTGCTTTCTTGAGAGAAGAAATAGTTCAGAAATGACTGACAGAATCTAACAAGGAGTCCTTAGGTAGTTTTCTTTTTTTTTTGAGTGGGTATTTGTATATGACTATGAGTGTATGTGTGGATGTACATATATGTATGTGCATACATATGTGTATGTGGCTATATATGTATTCATATGTGTATGTGTGTGTATGTTAATGTTTGCATAAACATATATGTGTATGTTTGCAAATGTGTGACTATATGTGTTTATGTGTATATATGTGTGTGTGTCTGTGTGCATATATGTGCGTGTATGTAGACATATGTGAATGCATGTACACATATCTAAAAAATATATAGCATAGATGCATTTGTGTGCATGTGTGTATGCATGTATGCTTTGTGTATTAGTATATATGTGTATATAAATATATATGTGTATGCGTAAGCATTTTTGTATGCATATACACATGTAGCATGTGTGTATGAGTGTGTATGTACATGTAGGTGTATGTATGTGCATATGTATCTGTGTGCATAGTGTGCATGTTTGAGAGCTTTGCTTTGTTTCTTTTTTTTAAGTTTGAGGAATATCCACAGATACCATCACAACAACATAAGATTATTTGTAAATCAGCTCCCGTTTTCTTTTGAGCAATGTGCTGAATGCTAAGGATTGGAAGCTGAGATTGTATGTTCTTTCTTCCTTTCAAAGACAGCTGATTTGCCTCAGAAACTGCTTAAAACACAGCTCTCATTTGAGATCCTCAGAGAGCAAGCTCATGCTCTTCACAACACCAGTTTTCAAGCAAGAAAATGGCCAAAGCTATTTTCCATCTGTGATGGCAAAAGCCATTTATCATTAAATAAAACATTTAAGGAGTAATTTAAATATTACAGGCTATGAAACTGCTTAGGCAGGGAACAGGAACCAGAATTAGAAGACTAGGCTTGTCCTTGAGCAAATAATTAAAACCTTGCTGTTTCTCACGCTTGTCAAAAAAAAAATGGAATGAAAATTCTGATCATTCATCCATTTCACACGAAGCTCCGAGAACTAATGAATAGTCTCTAGGCTTTGCTCAAACGAAAGTTCTTGTGGCAGAGATAAGCTGCAAACAGCCATGGTACTTGCCTGGTTTTCCAGGACAATTCTGATTTAAAATCTTCTATCCTTGTTCTGTGTCATAAATCAATCCTTCTTCCAGAATTTTCTGCTAACTTCAATCAAAAATCTCTTTTCTTGTGATCCTAATACTCAGGTAAAAGTGCCTAAAGTCAGACAAGACTGAGAAAACTCACCAAAGTGTAAACAGGAAAGAAAGGCTTAGAGATTTTTTTTTTTTTTTTTAGTACTGAGCACAAGGCATATGCTAATTTGCTAGAGTGACTGACAGGCATGGTGAAAGGACCATTTGTCAAAGTCTCCCCCAGGCTTTTAACTTTTTGGATAAAACTGAACTTAGTGGTGGTGAAGCGACGGACTGGACTTTCTCCATTCAAAACTCCTCCGAGTCACCAAAGCACATGTGCCTAAGAAAGTTCATTTATAATTTTTTTTTATAGTTCCTATGCTGAAGATAGTTTCTATGAGGAGTCATTTTCCCATCTTTTTCAGACTCACCTTTTTATCTGGCTCTAGGTGATGTGGATTGTTTTTCCTTGGTCTAAGTGTTCTGGAAGTCCTTTAAAAGTTGAAGTACAACCTCATAACAAACAAAACCAACCAAACCCTAGGATGATATCTGGATCACTCACCAGTCTCGATATGTATATACCTTGAATATGGGTCAAAAGTCACAAAATTGTGTATTATTAACCTTCAGCTTCTACTAATGAGAAGAAAAACAGTAGTAGTGTGAGGCAGGAATAACTGTGGGAACCACGATGTAGAAACATTGAATAAAAGTGATCACCAAGAGAATCTAGATGCAGCCAAGGAAAGACAGACTCCCAGAGTTGAAAGTGTTATAGAAATCATAAGTGCAGTTTCTTCCCATACTCTTGATTCCCTTCTACAATGTCCTTCCTACACAGAAGATGTTCTGCCTGTTGCATTCATACTTCCAGTGCAAAAATTCCTTAGTAATTGTAATGATTTAACACTATCACTTTTCAAGGTGATTTTTCTTTATTGTTCATGGAGAGACAATCGGCGTGGATTCAGAAGGGAAGTAAATCAGCAGTATTGAGGATTGACTTTGTTTCAAATATCCAATTACAGTTGATACTTGGTACTTTAATGCTCCTCTGTCAATAATGAGTAGCTCAAGAAGGAAGAAAACCAACAATCACACAGTGTCTACAGCATTGCTAGTCACCGTGATGAAAAAGACGTTCATAGAATATGCCATGCAACATTGTCCTATGCTTACATAGAACACTTACCAAGAAAGACTGCATATTGTGAACCATAGCACACAATAGACATACAAAGTGGACTCTTCAGACCACAATAGAATTAAAATCTAAATTAATAACAGACAGACAACTTGGAACAAAGTGTGGCTGTACACCCAAAGCAGTAACAGTCGGCCAAGGCATCACTCAGAGGATAACAGAGAGCATCAAGCATATATTGGAAATGAACCACCTAACATTAATTACATCCATATCTGTGCTATGAAACTAAAGAAAGAAGATTTACAAAGCAAACACAAGAAAAGAAAGATTCACAAAATGATAATAGAAATCAATGACTGAAAACAGGAAAAATGAAGAAAATGGGTTAAACCAAAAGATGGTCTGTTGAAAAGTTCAATAAAATAATTAAACCTGTAGCCAGGTGAGAAGAAGAGAGAATTAACGAGCAGACAATGTTGAACGTTCAAGGTAGGTTACCATTCCAGTTTCCATGGTCATTAAGAGGCCAAAAATGTGCCTTAGAAACAATCTGTGGCTACAGACTGGGTGATAATGAACCAAGCTCATCAAAGATACCAACTACCAAGAAGCAAAGAAGGGAGACAACCTTAGTAGTCCTATATGAACTAAAACATTTTAATCAATGATTAATAACACTCTACAGTCATATAAAATAGATAATTGGGTCAAGATAGATCTGCTGGCCAACACTACCAAGCATTTCCTAGAGAGATTATACCAATTCTTGACATTATCTTCTGGAAATTACAGGCCAAGGGAAGACTTCCAAATGCATCCCAGGAGGCCAACATTAATATTAAGTTAATATTGTAGCCAGAGAAGTACAATATAATAAAGGAAAACAATACACCAATATCTTTCATGACTGTACATATGAAAATCTTCAACATATTAATAAATCATACTTTTAAAAAGGTACATAAGCGTTATTCACTATGGCTATCTGAAGCATATTTCAGATATGCAAGTCAGATTATAAACCAAAAGAATATCCACCAAGGTGAACTGTCATGTAGTAGTCAATAAAATGCAGTAGAAAAATCATAGGGTCATATTGGTTGATGTAGAAAAAGCATTTGAATATTCTAATTTATGACAAGACAATTCCTTAAACAAATAAACTGAAAGAAAAATTCTTTATTTTGATAAATAACACACATATGGATAGAGATTAGCACACATACAGATACCCATGCATAAATGCACACACACATGTGTAGGCACATTCACACATGTATACATACACATGCACACTTATATATACCTCATAGCTGATATTCATAAAATGATAGACATTTTCCTTTGAGATCAGGAATAAGACAAGAATATTTCCCTCATAATTTCAATTCATCATCACAGTGGTAGGTGAATAAAAAAAGAAAAGAATAAAGCTATGCAGATTAGAAAGGAATAAAATAAAATTGACTGCAGTCTTGATGCCATGAATTTTGTAGAAAGAGTGTGCTGGAAATCATCAGCAAATGTAACATCAGACACAAGGGCAAGATGGAAATCTGATTTCTCTCCATATGTCACTAAACAATTAGAAGCTGAAATTTAGAAATGCCATTTTTAATGTCATCAAAGACAAAACAAAATACCCAACTATAAATTAAAAAAATCACAAAACCCTTGTGTAGGAAAATATAAAGCACCAAAGAAAACAATTAAAGAAGTATTAAATAAATGGAGTAATTATGTCTGATCATGGTTTGAAAGTCTCATTATCATCAGGATGCCAATTTTTCTCCATCTTCATTTGGAGATTTAATGAAAACTCAATCAGAATTAAAGCAAATTATTTTTGTAGCTACCAATAAAGTATTCTAATGTTTAAATAGCAATGTGAAAACATAAAAAAGTCAAAATTATACTAAAGAAGAAATATGTAATTGGAGGATTTGAGCTATCTGATTTCAAAACTTACTATTAACCTACAGTAATCACACTGAGATCTTGGTAAAGGAATAGAGAGATATAGATCAGTAGAAGAGAATGAAAGCCCAAGACATAGACTGATACAAATACAGTCCAAAGGCAACCCAAGTAAGCAAATGGTATAATGGAAATGTTTATTGGCCTAGACAGAGACATAAACACACTATGTGTTGGTAAGATGGCTGAACATGTAAGGCAGTTTGCTATCGAGCTTGAAGAGCCAAGTTTACTCTCTATAACTCACATGGTAGAAGAAGAGAAGTGACTTCCTTATTCATCTTCTGACCTCTACAGGTGTGTCTGGGCATGCATGCAAGCATGTGCAAACATACACACATGTAAAAAAACTAAGTACAAGACTCATGTAATTCTATATGACTCAATATTTGACAATTACTTTTTAAATTTATTTTAATTTTGTGTGTGTGTGTGTGTGTGTGTGTGTGTGTGTGTGTGTGGTATAGGTGTCCATAGAGGTCAGATGAGGTTGCTGGGCTCCCTGGAGCTGGAGTTGCAGGTTGTTGTGAGCAACCGGACATGGGTGCTGGGAGCTGAACCAGGGTCCTATGCAAGAGTTGTACACATTCTTAACCACTGAGAACATCTCTACTGTCTGACAATGACCTTTTTATGTACATGTAAGTTACAATCCTTACAAGATTAAAAAAAAATGTAGTGCATCAGAATTTTAAAAAACTTTATTTTAAAAAAGACATGATTAAGAACATGTAAATATAATACACAAATTTGGGAAAAATTGAAAAATATATACCTTATAAAGGACTTGGGTCTAATGCATAGAACATTTACACTGAGCTACAACATAAGCAACCCAATTAAAAAATAATCAAAAGATCTAAAGAGCCACCTCATTAAAGCAAATAGAAACATGGAAAAGAAGCATGTGAAAAGACACAGAATCTCACTCATCACTTGGGAAATACTAATTAAAACAATGAGCTACCTGTTAGAATGGCTTGCATGTAAGAGGAAGTGATAGTGGCAAAGATGGAGAGGATGTAGATAAACACGCAGCTCTTGTTCAATGCCAGAGGGATGGCCTAACAGACCAGCCACTTAGAGAGACAGTTTTCAAGTTTATTTATTTTTCCTACCAGAAAAATAAACTCACACATACTAGATAAGCATTGAACTGTACCAATGGTCCTATTTTCTAGTTTCTTATGAAGCTAAAAAATCTTTTTTTTTTATGATCCAGCAATCATGATCCTATGTCTCTACCCAGCTAGACTGAAAACATACATCTATCTAGAGCCCTGCCATGATTTGATTAGAACAGGTTTATTTATAATTACCTCAAAGGTCAACAGCCAATATGCTCTTTAATAGGAAAATGTGTAAATAAACTAATGCAAGAAGACATAATACTATTTAGTTACAGAATAAACTATTGAGCCATGCAAATAAAAGAACATGCTGTGAAGAAAAGAGTTACATATTATATGATTCTGAACATGAAATATTCCAGGTAGAAAAATTACATAAATATAAAGACTATAAATCTTCTTGTAATTTCCAGGGTTTAGGGTGGGGGGGGTTGAATAGAAGAAGCATGAAGAAATTTATCAAACCAGTCTTATGATACTATAATGATGGATAAATGGTACTGTATTTTTGAAAAGCCAAAGAATGAAGATAGAACACGGAGTGAACTTCTATTTGTGCATATTTCAGAAAAATGTTTTAGAAGATCCCAGGATGAAATGTAGAATGTGACAAATGAATGTTCAACAATAAGCCTTTAAGGTAATATCACCATAGAAGATGGGAAAGGAAAATATGTGCATTTGGGAAGGAGTGACAGATGTAAAATGAAGTATAAATAAGATTTTCCCCTACTGATCAAAGGCATTCCCAATGGGGGATAGATATTAATTAATTAATATTCTGAAAATGCTGCATATATGAGATTATACACTTAAGGAAATGGATAGCACATAAGAACCAGGGGTCTTAGTGGAAGAATGAGTTCTAGTTACACAAGGGAAACAGTGATGGGTTAAGGTGGGCAATTTGTAAGAGCTAGAAACTGGAAACAAACCAGATGTCCCTCAACCGAGGAATGGATCAAAAAAACTGTGGTACAAGTAGAGGAACAAGGAGGGAGGGAAGGAGGGAGGGAGGGAGGGAAGGAGAGAGGGAGGGAAGGAGAGATGAAGGGAGGGGCCAAGAGGGGAGGAGGGAGGAAACTATGTTCTAGAAATAAATAATACTTTTTTAAGAAAAGAATTAATAAGCTTAAAAATATAATAAAAATACAAAATAAAATTTTCAAACTATAATTTACCTTACTGGCATGAAAAGAAAATGGCCTTAATTTCAGATTAGAATGTTAGACTGCAGGTGGCTACAGAGATTACACAAACTTGATAGCAGCTTAAAAGTTTTTTTTTGTTTTTTGGTTTTTTTTTGTAGAGGTATAGGCTATTTCCATGGTTTGGCATTAAAAAGCAGGTAACAGGTTTAAAACACTGTAAATAAATTAAAGGTGACAGCTGTTCAACCTGGTTTTACAAACCTCCAAGAGTTGAAAAAACTTAGAGCTAAGGTAAAATAATGCATGGTGTTTGCCCATGCCTTTACCTCCAGCAGAGACAGGAGGATCACTCTAGAGTTAGTTGTCTTATAAATTCTAGAGTTACAAGAAACAGGGTGGTGATGGTGCACACCCTTAGTCACATCATTGGGGAAGAATACACCCTTAATCCCAACACACTAGAGACAGAAACAGGCAGATCTCAGAGCTCAAGGCCACCTGATACAAAAAAAGCTCTAAACAGAGAAAAACTTTGATTCAGGAGTGGAGGAGCACATCTTTAATCCCATCAGTTGGAAACCACATGTCTTTGATACCAAAATTTAGAATGCAGAGACAGGCACATAGGATTTGGAAAGATTTAAGTTTAAAAGCTACTTACAAAAGGCAGGCTGCAATTCAAACAAATTGTCCTTTGAGATCTCAAAATATATACACTAAAGGTTTGTTTAGCTCCAAAATATCAAAATAATTTCTTCTTTAATCCGGATTGAAAGGTAATACTTTATATATTATCAAAAAAACCAAATTTGCTCCAGGAAAAATATTACCTGACGCCCCCAAAAGAAGGTAATTGTCCCAGAGTTAGGATTAGGGCAGGGCTCTGTTCTTATCTTTCCAGGAGATTTAAAGCATCCATTCAAGGAATCCAGGGACAACTGGACAACGGAAACCTCAGCAGAAAACAGATCAGACACCAAAGAAGACGAGTGGCCCAGATGATCCAGCCTTGCAGACTTCTTCAATAGCAGTTT
>CAJQZJ010009351.1:2330767-2343810 GCA_907164525.1 Lophiomys imhausi | reverse complement strand
GCGCGACTGATATGTAGGCACACCCTACTCTGGAGGAGTAGGATAGGAAGGAGAGGGAGTAGAGGGAGGGAGGGTGGGAGGATGGGACTGGGATGAGGTGGAAAGAGGGCACTGTGATGGAGATGTAACTTGAAGTAATAAATAAACACACAAGAAAAAAAGATTGGCAACATCTTTGAAACACTATTGACAAAACTGGTGTGGTTTGAATTGTGAAATGTCCCCCAGTGTTCCCAGCTGATGGTGTTGTTTAGGAAGGCTGTGGAACCTTTAGGAGGTGGCATCTATCTGGAATGGTGAGTCACTCTGGGAGATGATTGAAATTTTACAACCCAGTCCAACTTCCTGTTCACTCTCTGCTTCCCAGAGAGTGCAAAGTGACCAGCTGGCCATCTGCTCCTGTTGCCAAATTTGTTTCTCCTGTCATAGTGGACTATTGCCCTCTAACTATAAGGCAGAATAAATCATTTCCCCCTTACAGTGCTTCTGATCATTGTTGGGTCTCAGCAATGAGAAAAGCAAACAGCAGAGATGGTTTTAGAGAAACAGTCACACACACACACACACACACACACACACACACACAAACGCAGGATATGCACATCTATCTCCATGTGCCATCAACTGAGGAAGCCTTGTATATAATGACAGTTCGTCATGAAAACCTAGTAGCAATGAGTATACCTGGTGCTTAGAACCATTGTCTAATCCATGAAGTCAGAACTCTTCAGATAAATGCCAATTCTAGTATAAGAGTAGGAAATAGATATGTCTTTTTATCATCTGTCTATCTAAATCTAAATCTATCTATCTATCTATCTATCTATCGTCTATCTTTATCTATCTAGCTATGTTTTTATGTATCTATCATCCATAATCAATCTATCTATCTATCATCTATCTATAATCTATCACCTATTTATCTAGCTATCTTTCTATGTACCTATCATCCACAATATAATCTATCATCTCTCTATATATCTATCATCATATATCTACCATCTAGTTATTTAGCATCTATCTATCCATCTATCTACCAATAATAGAAAGGAGTACTTAAAATAAACAAAATAAACAAACTCCCACAAGGTCTTGTTTTGAAGGAGACATATGTAGCAGATACTGAAGGATAGCTCCCTGTAGTCGAAATTTGAGCAATAAAATAATCAGAATAATATTAGATCAGCATCCAAAGTTTAAAATACATACCATGAGATCATGCTGACATAAATAATTTAGCAACTGAATAAATGGAAGACAAGAGATATAGCTCCTATTAAGAAGAATTACAAATACTATTTATAGGTAATCCACCCTCAAGTGGATGAGTCATGACTCTGTACTCGTTAAATATGAGCAGCTTGCTTCTTTTCACAGAGCACAGTATGGAAAGAAAGAAAACAAATAAGAATATAATGGAGAAAAATAACTTCCAGGTGATTAAGTCAACATTAACAGTGATAAAAGGTATACATACTTACTATGTGCTCTTCCTCCCTTCTTTCTTCATAACCTGTCTCATCATGAAGAACATATCAAATGAGGCATGTTTTACAAACTATTAAAGCACTATTTAAAATTGACAAGATCATAAAACACAAAGGAAGTCTGAGAAAATGAAAGCCCAGGAGGAGGCTCAGGAGCTACCACAACTGAGTACAAGGTGACATCGTAAAGAGGACTTTGGACAGAAAGAAGACATTAGGCAAAAACTCAGGAACTATGAATCAATTGTGGGCTTAAGATAACAATGTGTTAATCTTAGTTCATTAATTTTGAAGATGAAGATGTTTTACTACCTGTGAAGTTTTTTTTATAAAGGAAAAGCTCTTCTAAAATTTAAACAAATATAGCCAGGCATGATGACACAGGTTCATAATCTCCTGTAATCCCAGCTACTTGAGAGTGTGAGGCAGGAGGACTGCCAAGAACTCAAGGTTTCCCTTGGCCACAGAATGGGTTTAAGATCAACTTGAGACACTATCTCAAAGGAAAAAGGCAAAAAAATGGGGTGGTGGTGGTTCTGGGCTGTTGTTCAGTGGCAGAGAAGCTGTGGGTTTTATCCCCAGACCCACCCCCACCCCCCAATTAACTGAAAGTAAAAAACCAAAAATAAACGAACAAAAAAACATAAGGACACTTTGCCAAGGAGAACTCCTGCAGAGGTAGATGGCTATAGCTAGGACTATTTTCCTTGATGATAACTCCATCATTAAGAACCTAGACAAATAATCCTATGCAGTAATCTGTATAGCATCTAATAAATGTCACAGCATGGGTTCGGTCTCTCGCTGACTGCAAAGGAGACTGAGCTCCTCACCATCATTCCCTGCTGTCTGCCTCCTGACTGAGGACTAACCTGCTGCATGCTCCTCCCACTATGGCTCCCTAGACATGCTGGCGTGCACCCGTCAAACTGTGAGCAGAAATAAACTTTACTTCCTGAAGGTATTTTTGTCAGCTACTTTATCATAGGCAATGAGAAAACTAACTGAAAACCCATCCAATCCAGAGCTGTGGTTTTCAACTTCTCTTTATGTGTTTTGTGTGTTCATCATATGCCCTAGAAGGATGCAGGTAAATCACTTTTGTCTACATGACATATTTGTATGAATTCTGACACATTGTACCCACCCCAACATTTAAAAGTTAACTTGGATCTGGGTATGTAGCTCATTTGGCACAATGCTTGCTTTTAGTATGTTCAAAGTTCTAGGTTTGACACGCCCTCCCCACAGTACCATACAAATTAACAATGGAGGTACAGATCTGCAGTTCCACCACCTGAGAAGTGAAGGAATTAGAGTTCTAAACTTAGCCAAAGCTAAGCATCTGAGCTCAAGGCCAGCCCGGCATAGACAAGACTGTCTCAAAACAAAACAAAGGCTAATCTGGCCACATCTATTGTCAGTTTCAATATCTAAAGATTAGTTATCTGGCTAATGGTCTAGGCATCATGTCTGATTTACAGCAAGGAAATCAGAGAGTGTGTAAGAGACATTGAAAGGAAAAGAGGGACAGGATTATGTCTCTGGTTTGATAAGGATGAAGAGGAGAAATGATACAATGGTGATGACTCTGAGGTGAAGACCCAGGGAAGACACTAAGGCCAGTCACTGAGGTAAAGTGAGGCAGAGTTTGGGCAAACAGCACAGAAGGGGATCCCAAACCTGTCAACTGGGAATCTGCACTATTCATGTCCCAGGCTTCTTTTTGTCCAATTAGCAAATTTTATAATTTTATTGTATATCAGATATTTATTATATATCAGATCAAAGTTGTGCCTTGCGAGTGATAAAAATTTTTGATGAGTTTCTCTCTCTCTCATGTGTGTGTGTGTGTGTGTGTGTGTGTGTGTGTGTGTGTGTGTATGTGTTCGTGAAGGTGCACATATGTGTGTTGGTAGACATAAGGTCAGAAGTCAGTCTTGAATGTTGTTTTTCAGGAAGGCCACCCCTCCTTGTTTTATGAGACAGAGTCTCTCATTGGCCTGGAGCTTACTGAGTAGGCCAGGCAGGCTAGCCAGCCAGTTCCAGGGAGCCCTCTGTGCCTGCCTCCCCAGTGCTTGGACTACAGGTACCATTGCACTTGGCTTTTTAGCATGGGCTCTGGAGAACAAATTAAAGTCCTCATGTTTGCAAGGCACTAGGCTGAACACTGAGCTGTGTCCCCAGCTCCAAGCTTCCTATTTCTAATGGAAAGAGTAAAAGTTTTGTGCTCGGTTAAACTCTCAAATATAAAACTCAGCTCTGCTACTCCAGAGGGGCATGTCCTCCCCATGCCAGTGAACCTCTTGGATTTTTAGAATGTTTTGTAAAATGGGGACAAATATTTTATGTCACTGTGAGACTTAACATGAGGAAAACACATGGCCTAGCAGCCACATGATATTCACAGCCCAGCCCACCCACTCACTCTTTCTAAAACTCCTTGCTTTTCTTGAACTTCAGCACCTGGCATTCTTGGTTATATTTCTGCCCAGTTTCAGGGGATGGTGTGGAAACATTTGAGATAATGCAGTTGGCTCCTAATTACCCACTTTCTAGCTTATTTACAACACATTCTTCCTCTTCGTCTGGCCTTACTCTGAACCTCAGAGATATCTGGGTAACTTCTTTCTCCTATCAGGTGGACTGTGCTATGGAAAAAGAACTTAAATTGAACATCTCTCTGATGAACACAACTGGTAAAGAGAAATTCCACATATGTTTCAGAATCAAGCATCCATGTCTTTCAAAATTATTTGTGGTTTTGGATTAGTAGTCCTCTTTGTTCATTTACATTAACCACACTGATTGAGTGGGCTACTTACCACAAACCTGAAAAGACTTAAAGCTCTTTGAAGAGATTAGCCATAAGCACTATGCCTTTTCTAGCAAAGACATTATGAAGGGCATGGGAGGTGGCTTAGACTAGAGAGGGACCCACACAGTGGAAGGAGAGAACCACTCCTCAAAGTTGTCCTCTGACCTCCATATGTGCTTGGGAGATTGGCAAAAATATGAAGAGTACAAAACATCTTCACTTTTTCTTTGTGATAACCTTATTTTCCACAAAACTTACCTTAAGGGAAAACTTACCTTAAACACACACACACACACACACACACACACACACACACACACACACACGAACATAGACCTTCTGTGTACATACATTAAAAAATTTTAAACAGTTCTAGTCCATACAGATGATATGGAGAATTTCAACACAGACCCCCTACTACAATTACTAGATATTTTGATAACTAACAACATATTTTAATAACTAATACATTTTGCTGTTTTTAGAAGTTGACTTTTTAAATCTTCTTTCCTTTCCAATTTCAACAGATTAAGACATATTTTCATGGGTTATATATTTAAACATTTCCACTTGAAAATGAAACACTGGGCATTGACATACAATGGACAACTATGAAGGACCTTAACAAGGAGTTCTTAAAAACAGAGTAGATCCCTGACCTAGATGGACAATTCCTATCTAGCCAACGGATGGATTGTTCATGTTATGGTGGACCTAATCCCCACACACTCATCACAGAGCTGCAGTTACTCCCAGAAAGGGCACACTCTCTACTGTTTAATTATCAGAACTGTGTTGTCAGGAAGTCGATCGAGGTCCTTGAGACTGGAGAGAGAGCTCAATCAATAAAATGTTTGTTGTACAAACGTGAAGACCCAAGTTCAGTCCTTAGCATCCACATTAAAAAGTCATATATGACTGTAGCACACATCTGTAATCTCAGCGCTGAGAGTAGGAGGTTGAATGGGTGAAGGTGGGGTGTGGGAGGTGGCAAAGAGTCAGGTGGACTCTTGGGACTTGGTGGCTAGCCAGTCTAGCCAAATCAGTGGGCTACAAGGTCAATGAGAGTCATTGTGGGGAGAGTGCTTGAGAAAAACACCTGATATTCACCTCTTTCCTCCACATGCACATAAATGTACATATTAACATGTATGCATACATAAAAATGAAGAGTAGGAGGATGAAGAAGAAAAAGAAGAAGGAAGAGGAGGAGAAGAAGAAAAAGAGAAAAGAAAGTCTTGACTGTGGTCATGTGGCCTTGTGTGAAATGTAGAACTAGGCTTTTGGAAATGATCCCTGTGCTGTTGCTGTCAATGGGATCTTAGGAAAGGCCCTAGGGAAACCCAAGTCTGTGAGTTGCTAGGAATTCCTGTGCTGAACCTATTTGTGCAAGCTCTCCACATTTTTTTCTTCCAATGTACATTCATTAAAACCTGTCATGTGTTAAGCGCTGTGTGTCCCTTTGGAGACTAACAACATGAGGCAGATGGTCCAGGTAGAGGTCAAGCCTTCAATGCTGTGTCAGGGATTCCCAATGAATTTTATTCTTCTCTTGCATGCTGGAAGGAAGAGTTACCTCATACGTGTGAATATGACAGTCCAGTGGACCCTGAACTGGGGTACACACACACACACACACACACACACACACACACACTTTCTCTCTTTCTCTGTATGCATGTATGTATGGTTGTGATGCGTGTTCATATGTGTGACTGTTCATGTGTTTGCATGCCAGTGCCCACATGCCACAGAGTATGTGGAGGTCAAAGGTCAACCTCGGCAAGTCACTTCCTGCTTTCCACCTTGTTAGACGCAACTCCTCTTGCTTACTGCATCACCAGGTTAACTGGCTCATGACCTTCCAGGGAATTCTGTCTACACATTGCATCTCACTGCAGGAGTGCTGGGGTTCCAGATGTGTGCCGCTCCACCTGCTTTACATTGGTTCTGGGACTCTACACTCAGATCTTCAAGCTTGTGTGGCAAGTACTTTACACACACTTGGAGTCTTCTCCCCTGCCTGCGTTCTCAGCCTTCTTTTCAACACCTTCCTTTAGAATTTATTGAATCAGCTCTTCAGGCCAACAGCCTTTGTAGGAAGCTGGGCACACACCAGCTGAGAGCATCAGTCTGTTTCGTGTAGAGAGACAGAAAACCTCTGCTACAGAAACACCGCTGCTACTCTTTCTAACCCCAAGGAGGCAAACATGGGAATCTGGGATCACACTCAAGTCTCTCATTATGTCATCAGAAGTCAACACTGGGCCATTTGTTATCAACTAATGCTAACATACTTGAAATTTACAACTGGGAATTTAACTCATTTCAGAATGTAGGAACATTCCTTTCTTTCAGAATAATAATAATAATAATAATAATAATAATCTAGTATACTCTGTTCATTTGTAGCACTTTCTGAATATTTTATATATCTTTCTTTCATCCAGTTTCAGGAGAGCCTAGTGTTTAATAAAATATTGTATTAACCCAGGAGGACTTAGTCAGGAATTTGGAATCTGACATGCTGACATCTATTGTTCTTAACACATTCTGTAAGAAGTCAGGGAACTAGATTCACTGACACATGTGTGTAATTGTGTTGAAAAAACAGTTTTGCAATATATTTGTGTTGTGCAGCTAGGCAACCAGAAAGCAGTTACACACAGGAAGTATGCAGCTGTGTGCTTCCAGCCAAATTACGGGAATTATAAATCTCTTATTTTCTTTATGCGAATTTCCTCTATGTCAAAGAATAATACATAAAAGAGCTAAAGCCTTTGGAGCAGAGAGGGCTTGCTCTTGACTGACTTCTCTCCTACAGCCCTTTTATTTTATTTCCTCAGTCTTTCCCACAGGGTATAAGGAGTGGGAAGGACCTAAAAAGAAAAGAAAGCAGTGAATTGTAAGCTATTAAAATTTTCATTTTATATATATATATATGTATATATATACACATACATACATACACACATACACACTTTAAGGGAGAAAGGAAGAATAACAGGAAATGAGGAGTCAATCTTTGCTTTATTGTGGAATGACTAGATGAACTATGTTTCATTTTTTAAAAATTCAGTAAATAGACCAGCATTGAAGAAAACTATTTCAATAAATAGCTATGATTACACTGTAACTCAAATCAATGATCCATAATAAATACGGTTTGTATTATTAATGTAATCCCACAATATTCTCCTGATTTTTTGAGATCCATAGTATTTAATAGCCCATGATTTAGATTGCCCTTTGGAAACCTTTTCAAAGGCTGAACTAGACAATTGCCTTTATGAATCTGAGCAGAGAGACTTCCATTACCGAACACCCAGGCATTTTAACGAAAGGAGTCTTATAAAACTTCTCAACAGAAATGGCTATGTTTTGGTGCTCAGCTGGTTATAGTTAAAAAAATATTTCCACACTGATGTCAAGACAGGAAAAGGAGGAAACAAGAAATGGGGCTGAAAAAACGGTAGTGGTGGGGAGCAAAACAGAAAGGACAGGGTCAGCAGGTTACAGATTGTTTCTGTTTGGGTTCCAGAAAATACAAGGGTTGTGAAAAAGGCTGTGACTGCTCTCCTAAAGCTCCTAAAGATGACTCAACTGCTTGAACCCCTGAAGTGCAGTTTTAGAACATGGGTATCACACAATGTAGGGACAAATTTCTGCAGGGCTAAGAGTCATCATTTTATCTGTGCCTGAGCCACTGTAGCCCAATCACCCAAACCTCTCCATGATGCCTTTTAGTTCTTGGGATGCTGGATGCTAAGATGCCTGGTAGCTTAAGAATATTTTAAAAGTTTTTACGGGGCTGGAGAGGTGGCTCAGAGGTTAAGAGCACTGGCTGTTCTTCCAGAGGTCCTGAGTTCAATTCCCAGCAACCACATGGTGGCTCACAGCCATCTACATTGAGATCTGCCCGGGCATATATGTAGAGCAAATACTGTATGCATAATAAATAAATAAATGTTTAAAAAAAAAAGTTTTTACCTAGAAGAATTCTTTTCACCTTTTATCCCAAAGCTGGTTTTAACTACAAATCTGATAGAGTAGGTTTTGTTTGTTTGTTTGTTTTGTAAGAAATTTCTAGCAAGGAATATGGATATTCAAGTCAAAACTCTATAAAATGATTACAGATTTAATAAAAAACATGTATCACTGGCCCTCCATATTTATATATTATGTATCTGTAGAATGAATCAAACATGTCTTATCTTATGTCTTAAGTCACTGTTTAAATGCTATGAAGAGACACCATGACCAACGTAACTCTTACAAAAGAAAGCATTCAATTGTGGGCTTGCTTACAGTTTCAGAGGTTTAGTCCATTATCATCATGG
Source organism: Lophiomys imhausi (assembly GCA_907164525.1). Classification (NCBI taxonomy): domain Eukaryota; kingdom Metazoa; phylum Chordata; class Mammalia; order Rodentia; family Muridae; genus Lophiomys; species Lophiomys imhausi. Next base: position 2,335,165 of record CAJQZJ010009351.1, on the reverse strand, counting down.
TGGAGAGGATGGTGGCACACAGTCAGAAATGGCACCAGAGGAGTAGTTAAAAGTTCTACATTGAGATCCACAGGGAGAGAGAGAGAGAGAGAGAGAGAGAGAGAGAGAGAGAGAGAGAGAGAAGGAGGTGGGGGAGGAAGGGAGGGAGTAGGGGAGAGGAGAGAAAGAGAGAGTCAGAGAGAGACAGAGACACAGAGAGAGACTGGGCCTGGCATGGGCTTCAGAAACGTCAAACCCAACCCCAGTGACATACTTCCTCCAATAAGGCTACACTTGTTAAGCCTTTTAATCTTTTCAAAGGGTTCTGCTTTCTGGTGACTAAGCATTCAAATATTTGAACCTATGGGGCATTTTTATTCAAACTGTACAAAGATCAAAATTATTTTAAAAATTGTATCTGTGCTGAAAATGCAGACTTTCCCATCATTAGTTTATAAACAACACATTGTACCAGCTATTTACGTAAGTAACCTATGGCAGGATAACATGGAGGCTGTAGGTGAAAATTATGGAACACACACACACAAACATGCATGCACATATGCACACATGGACACACATACATTTACATATTGGTTGCACTGCTCTATAGTCTTGTCAACTGTGCAAAAGGATCCCAATGTTGCTCTGTCTTCATCAAAACTTGACATTTTTTTTGCATTTGTTTTTTTGATAGTTGCCATTTTAATGAGTGGGAGAGGGCATCTAATTGTGGTTTCAACACGCAGTTTTCTAACCCAAAGTAATTCCTTTCTTAAAACAGTGTGCTTTTTTTTTCTACTCTGGAGAGACATTCATGTCAGTGAAAGTGAGATTCATAACCACTCATGTTTGGCAGCTGTATCTTTGTTATGAAGCTGAGATGTGCACAATGTATATAATCTCTACACATAGGAAAATGAAACCAATGTCACATCTGACACATTAATAGTTTCTAGAAGTGCTTCAAGGAGTGACCATGAGTTGCAAGAATAACTCAGCTCCATGGAGACTTGTTAGGATCAAGAATATTTTTTTATGTCAAAGTGTGAATAGTTATAAATAATCTCTTCTAGATCATTCTTGGAAGCTAGTATGCAAATATATACATTACTGAAATAATAAACTCTGTCTTATGATTTGAACATGAAGGGTTCTCTCAATAGGTTCACAGTGTTAAAAGTGTGGTGTCTAGAGAGTGGAGTTATTGAAAGGTAACAAGACCACAAGGGCTGTGACATTATCAGTGGGTTAATTTATTGTTGAGTTGATAGGAAATGGGATATTAGGAGGCATACCTGACTGGAGGTCCAAAGAATTAAGTTTTGACATATCAGATATGCTGGGTAAGAACACAGGATGTCTTCTTAAGTTAGAATTTCAGTTAGACAACAATGTTTTAATTCAAGTATGGTTTGGGTAATATTTGATCCAGGCTTCCACTAAAGAGTTATTTATTGTTTTGATGAAATTAAAAATTATTTGGATGTCCTCTGCTTTATTTGACCAACACTACAATGTCACCACAGAATGTCATGGTTGAGAACATGAGCCCAGGAAATGAACATAAATAAGTTGGTTTGATGTCTACAGTGGTCCCAACTGGATTAGTCACTGAGAGGTGTATACAACTCCCATGTTCTTCGATATAGAACATCTATCTATTGGATATGAGTAATAACCATCTTCTCCCAAGGACAGACAGGTGCCTGTGAACAGTAATAATGTTTCTTTTATACCATCCAGTCCTTACTTATATGAAATTTATTTAGTGAAAGTAGAAGCTGTTTCATTTTAATACAAAACTAGGGCTCATCTTAACACATTAGAAGCTAACTCAATTTAGGTAGATTTCCAGGCATCTGTTTGGCACTGAAACTTCTTATCTGACCCAACACTGAGTGCTATTGAAGAAGATGGTTCATAGTATGACTCTTGGCATGTAGTAGGCACTTTGCTATTATCCTTAAAATATTTGTGTATGAATGAAGGGCCTTTCCAGGAATTTTTTGGAGAGTTTCATAAATATCATGAAATCAGAGCTGAGGATCTGAGAGATGCCCTTGTCTAATTTTATATTTTTGCAGGTAAGGAAACTGACTGAGGAGATGAATACTTTACTCAACTTCTTGCTAAATGGTCTCACAGTCTGGAGGTCTCACAGTCCGGAGATCTCACAGTCTAGAGGTCTCACAGTCTAGAGGTCTCACAATCTGGAGTACTGAAGGCGCTGTACTGAGATGCTGTCTGATAGAGAATGATACTCCCCTCTAGATCTCTCAATAGCTGAGAGTGCATAGAAAAGTTTGAGGCAGATGCTAGGAATGTTGTTGCAGTGGTAGAATACTGGCCCAGCACATACAAGACCCTGGGTTTGATTGCCATGTCCTAAAATGCAAAAGAGTACCAGGTAACTTAAGTATACATGCAAGTACTAGGTTATTATTATAAAAAATTATGGGAACACAGACATTTCACTATTAGTATTAAATGTATAAAACAACAACAATAACAGTGATTTCTTCCTACAAACTCTGCTCAGCTCACACAGAGGAGTCCCAAGGGATGTTTCTAGAACAAGCTCCAAGTAAACTCCCATTTCTAGTTGTGAAATAGCTCAAGGAGTTTCCAAGAATCTTTGGAAAATCGTAAGATGCTGTGTGGATTAAAATCACTAACGCTTATTAAAACAGCATGTCCAAGGAAACAGAGACAAACAGAAAGGTCACTGCTTGAATAAATATTTCCATTAGGTGGCCCCATTCCATGCCCATTCCTTGTTTTCCTTCTTGAACAAAAGAGGTGTGAGTGGATGTAGGGGAGTTAACTTTTTATGATAGTTAAAACCTTCAACTTACAACTCCTTGCTCTACACATGCTCTTGGGTTTCTTGGAAGCTTGGATGCAATGGTACATATCTGAGCTGACCTCCTTTGGCTACAGTTTGCTCACAGTCTGTTCAACAGTGAGAAATTTCTGACACTCCTTAAGGAGGCAGTAGCTTTAAGTGGGTTTACAATTTGCATTCTCAATAAAGCTGAGGCTCAACAAACCAGATGTTAATACCCCAGTTGGAGACTGTGCATAACTATGATCTGAGAATCATTTGAGGGTCTGAACATGGGCTATCTGAGATGGGCAATGAAGTTTGGTATGATGGGGATTTCAAATATACTAGAAATTTCTTTGATTTTAATTTTTGTCCATGAGTTGTGGTTTAAGATATTGGGGTCTAGATATGTACTTGAATTTGGGGCATATTGTGGAATAAAATTAAGATTTAATAAATACTACGAGGCAACTCCTCTATAAGGCTACTTGCTGGACAAATAAAAAAATAATGAAGCAAACGGATATTTGATAGTATTTCAAGGTGTGGCTAACCCATAGCACATCACACTAGAAGAGAAAGCAAAATTTTTTCACCGACTTCCTACTTAGATTTTTGTAATATATCAGAGTTCTTACTTTTAAACTTTAATAACTAAAATTATTTGTATAATAGGAACAAATTCAAAATAAAATTAGATGGGGAAATTAATTTTTATTTCTCAGGTGTGTTCAATTCTATTAGTCACACAGATAGTTAGATACACCTTTTTCATCTTAGTATAGTTATTATTCATTTGTTGAAGGTCCTTAGTAAGCATGCATCCTAACAGTGTACATTTGTGTGAACTCTGTGCTTTGTTGTTCTTGACTCTAAAATGGGGATAATCATGGTGCTGGTTTATAGGGGTATCATGAGGATGAAATGGAATATTAGATGTGGCAGGTTTTGGGACTGGGCTTGACATACAATGATTATTCAAATGACAGATGAATCATATCTATTGAGGACTTTATAGATACATTGTTAATATAATCATCTCTACCATATTTAGTTTTATATTTTAATGAATTACTTTAACATGCATTTAGTATAACTCAGCCACTTTATTTTCTTGCCTATAGGAAAATACATTACACACACACACAAAACACACACACACACACACACACACACACACACACACACACACATACACACACACACACACAGAGCCCTCAAAGCAAAGGCTTACTGTCCTTGCTTTAAAAATATTATGTGCAAATATGAGGTAATCTTTAAGCCTGGATGGTCCCAGTCTGGGTCCCAGTCTGATTTAGGACTCCGGCATTGGCATTCCAACACCAGACCCTAGTTTTGATCCCTGGCACAGCTCAGATTCTTATTCCTCCTTACTCAACCCATCACACTATGTTGGGGGTGTCTGTAACTTGAGGCAGGAAACAATTAAAATACTTTGAGACAGTGTTCAGACAGCATACATTTCCTCAACAGGATGTAACATTCAACTACAGATTTGCTATAGATTACTAGAGGTGCAGGACACACACACACACACACACACACACACACACACACACACACACACA
>CAJQZJ010009351.1:2298725-2330757 GCA_907164525.1 Lophiomys imhausi | reverse complement strand
CACACACACACACACACACACACACACACACACACACACACACACACTTTGCTTTTGCCATGCAGGGTATATATGTGTTAGGCAAGGGTTCGAACATTATCTACCTTTCTAGCCCCACATATACATTTACTATCATCTATGCTACTTTATGATCCTTTTTGTTCATCCTAAGAAAACAATCCAGTTCTCAGGAACCCATATAGAATTAGGCACTTAGTAAACTAAGAATTAGGCTGTGGTAGTTTCATGTGTATAACCCTGGCATTCATGGCTGAGGCACAAGGATACAAGTTCAGAGAGAGTCTGGACTTTACTGCAAGAGATCCTCAGAATCATCCCATTCCTCCATATAACCCCTAAACTAGGACAACTGTAAATAGTTAAATTTTTCATTTTGGATTTATCTGCATCTAGTTGGGAATGGGGAAGGGACAAGACCACACACATTTCCACACGCATTGCCCATGTACAAATCCCAGAAGAGTACAGATTTTTTTTTTTTAATAAGTAAGTTCTTTGGAATGCATCGATACTGGGCAAGCTGTTAGCACAGCCAGCTACTCTCCAATCCAAATGAAAAGGAAAAAAATCAGCAACAAGCAAATAATCTAATTTCCTTTACTCCAAATGACTGAATTTTTGAATTTATATAAAAATATGGTCATATTCTTCTGTGTTCTCATGCCTGTTTTCCTCCCTCCCACCTCCCTGTCTCTCTCCCTCCCTCCCACCTCCCTCCCACCATCTCTGCCTCTCTTTCCTCCCTTTTCCCAAGTAAACAAAGAATCTAAATTAGGGGAAATCAGTAAAATCGTGTCTAAGAACAGATATTTAATTGCTTAAACAGACATCTTTTCCTCTGAGGTTTTTCATATTTGAGGAACAAGTTTGAACCCTTCTTCGCTAAACACATATAATTAATCTGTGGAATTTAATCCAATGAGGTTTTGAGGGCATTTTATTTTGCGTAACAATAATACCATACCTGAAACTGGCAAAACAGCTTTGACTATTGGCTTAATCTACATGACTGCATGCTTCTTATTCTTTCTTATTTTCCTAACTCCCTTCCTAGCAAGACAGGTCCCTTTGCATATAAAAGCCTGCTTCTGACATAGGTCAGAGGGGGAGACTTGGCATTCCCATTTGTCTTGGGATAAGAAAGAGATCATTCCTGCATGCTCCCTAAATGCCAGCTTTCCTGCAAGGCATCGAGTAGCATCCAGAAGGCGAGGTAGAGACAGACCCTTCTTGGGCCTGGCTGCATTCCAGCTGGGGAGGAAACAGGCTTCCGGAGAGGCAGCTATAGAGTATGGAGAGAGGCCTGCCAGGACACCCTAACCGAGGTGTTGCAAGAGAACAGAAAGGGACTGAGCGATCCCATTGTTAGCAGTCTTGTGTGCCAGCTCCGGAACACTTTCACTTGATTCTGTTAGCAACAGGAAGCCCTAGACACTTGGAAGCAGGGGAGGAGGGAGACCACACTTATCTTTTCTGAAGTTCACCCAGCTGCAACTTCTGGAAGTGCTAGGGCTGGGAAGGAAGGTGGAAGTGAGCTTTGTAGATAGATTCTGCCTGAGCTTCGGATAGGAACAATTCAGATAGGAGTGAGCGCCCAGAAGGACACCAATTCCCAGGTGTTTCCAGGGTCCAACCAAAGGAACAGAATGACATTAAAGGCGCATGGAAAGGCAAAGGTGACAAACTATGACAAGTGGCAATTTTCCAGCCTCCTAGGTGCTCTTTCTGTATCATGCCAATCACCAGTGGCTTAGCTCCTACCCCAACCTAACACACACATCTAATGACTATGTGTACTCTCAAAGATCTTCTCTACCCAAATGAAGTGTGAGTAGATTTCTCCAGTCATCTCCTCAAGCCAGTCAACTGGCAGCTTGAGATATCACCTTATGGGCATTGCAGATCCCTCAGAACGGAAATGTCCAAATGAAACCATAAAGTTCGTTGTCTTCTAGGAATTAAGTAGAATAAATGAGCAAATTACACAACTGCTATGCCAGAAACCGAGGAGTGACATTGGCATTTCTTTCTTTCCCCAGCCTCCTATCCAATATACCCTATCCTACAGTCCTAGATTCAAATTCTAAATATCATTTAGAATATCTGTCCACCTATCTCCAATCCTACTGCTATTTTCCCATTCCAGATGATGTCATTTCTGGCTTGAACATCTTTAATAGTCTCCCAAATGTCTTTCCCATATTCACAATTTTCACCTAAAATGTGTCCTCCCAGGATCAAGACGAACTTTTGAAATGCAAACTTCTCTGTGGCTTTCTGTTTACAATCCTGAAGGAGTTTCCATTATTCTGAAAACAGGAGAGCAAAATCCTTAAGGGGGCCTTGAATGTGCCCTTTTGTCTTCTTGTTCTTTGTTAGTTATCTTCTACAAAGTTACAACCTTATATCAAAACTTCTGCAACTCCCCCGTGGACCTACCTAACTAGATCAGAAACTTGTATATTGTTCACACAGCACTTTTCTAACTTTTTCTGAGCACAGATGTGATTTTGTGTTTATTTTTTGTTATATCATTAATGCTTTTGTCTACATTAGACAATTAACTCTATGGGGCTTGGGCTCTGTCTGTTAATTCCCATTACTGAATATTTCTCCTCTAGCACACAGCCCAGGGCACTAGATGCTCAATAAATATCTGAATGAAAATAAACTAAAGGAGTGTGCTTAGTTTTCAATGTAGAAAAACAAGAAGAAAGCTATTGGTCAGAGTTGGGACAGGATTAGACAACCAGATAAATTCACTGTACAAAGTTTTATGGGTGTATACCACAAGCCCAGACACACAGACATCAGAAGATGCTCTCAGGTTCTCTCTCAAAAGCCTTTCAGTCTTATTTGGAGACAGGCTTTCCCACTAAACATAGGACTCACAAAAGAGGCTAGACTGAGCGCAGACTGTAAATTCCAGGACTCTGCCTCTGCCTTCCCAGCACTTGAATTACAAATACAAACATGCCAGCACAGAAAGATTTTTTTTTTTTTAAACATTGATTTTGGGGAAGGAACTCAGGTACCCAGGCTTGCAAGTCAAGTACTTTACCAACAGAGCTATCTTTTCAACCTCTTAGGGTGCAGTGTTATGTTTTGTTTGTTTGTCTAGGTAGGTTGTGGGACAGACTAAAATGTTGAGGTTGAAATTAGGAGTTACCACAGACACATATCTGAAAGTATGCATTGTGAAGGGGGTAGGTAAACACAGGGGTTGAAGTCTCCAATGCTTGGAGGAACTAGCCAGCCAGTGAAGGTGCAGCAAGCGACACTGTGAAATGGTGAAGTATGAGACAAGTGGCTAGGATATGACCTGGCAGGAGCACACTGTACTTTAAGGCATCTGAAACATGAGAGAGGAAATATCCCATCAGCAAAACCAAACACTTCTGTGAGTGCCACTGGCCAGCCTGGAGAGCTGTTTGACAGCTTGGAGAACAACGCTGCCACAGGAGGCCAAAGATTAAGTCCCAGGTATGCATAGGCCACGCAAACAACAGGATGAGAACAGGGAACAAAGAGAGTGAGTGTGAGAGAGAAGCAGTGGAGGGCCAGAGAGGCAGCTTCCCAGGGAGATGAGGGTGTTGGAGTTACTAGTACTCTAAGTGTTCGGTTCAGCAGGAGTTCAAGCTTAGCCATTAGGTATGGCTGTCCGAATGTGGCATCAGTAACTTTAGCCAGAACAGTTTAATTGTGAACTTCTGTGAAGATTCATGATGTCTAGCTCCTTCTTGGGCCAGGCTGATTTTATCACCTCCCTTTCAGGCTTCTCAACTGTTTCTGACCTTAGGTAATTCAAGTCCCCCTTTGAAATGCATACATAACTCATGTTCTTCTTGAATTGTTTCAAAAGAAAAATAAAATAAAATAATATAGCTAAAATGAAAGAAAAGTGAGGGTAACTTTGTGTCTGCTTTATGTTATCTTAATTTGAATCACCAATAGCTTGTAGAGAGATATATAGGGCTAGTACTTCCAGTTTATAGGTAAGAATACAGAAGGGCAGGAAAGTCAAAGGTTTACCAATCTCAATAGCCAGATAGAGGGCCACATATCTATCTCACATAGATATCCATTCAAATCCAAGCTTCTGCCTTGTGACTGTGCTGGTTGCCCCCCATTTAGCCTACTCAATGATATAACAGTGACAGCATCACATCCTATCACATACACACACAAACACACACACACACACACACACACACACATACACACACACACATTGCAAGTGTGTGTTAATAACACCTTGAAGTTCAACTTTCCATATGGAGTACTACCATGCTTGTTGGAAGTATGTAAGGCTAGAACCTATTTCTGTGCCTGTAAAGCGTTGTCTAGGCAGGCAACCTGTAAATGAGGTCACATGACTCCAATCGGTAACTGAGGGTACCTTTATCAGAACGATGGCCTCATCTTTAGGGAGACAGAATTTCTTCTGAATATTTTTCTTGGGTCTTCTGCTTTTTTTAAAATTTATTTTTTATTTCTTCAAGTTACATCTCAATCACAATCCCCTTCCTACTCCCCCCTCCAGTCCCACCCTCCCACCTTCTTCCCCCTCAACCCACCCATCCCCTTCCTTTTTTTTTAAGTTTAAGGTATATCCTTCCCCCCTCAACAACTCCCCCTTTCAGTCCAACAAATGGCTCTTTCTCTTATAACAATAAATACAATACAAAACAACAGAAATAATTAGGACACAATTATGAGAGTTATACGGCTTAGCATACATTCACACTGTCCAGTCCATACATATTTGGCACCTGACTTTAACATTCTACTATCTAACCATCTCCATGAGTTTAAAGTTCTATATCCAACTCAGCTTCCATACTAACTTGCATCACAATTTTAAAAACATCGAGTCTTCTGCATTTTGCTAATGGTCCACACAATCACTATGTCCCTGCTGGTCATGTGGCTGCCTCTTGCTGGCAGGACAGATGAGAGGGTCACTGGTGGCACATCCCGAGTCTCACTAATGCTTAATAACCCATGACTTGTAATTACTCCTTAAAAATTACTACCTCCAAAGAGTTTCCAGATGGATTATGTGTATACAATCTTATCTACTCTACAGAAAATCATGTATTTGACATAAGTATTTGGTTTTAGAAGCAAGTGGTTTTAATCTCTGAACAGCAATTCGGTTTGTTGAGTGAGGGTTTGAGTGCTGATGTGGTGGTCTCACAAAGATTATCTACAAGGTAGCAGCACCCCTGAAAGGCTGAAACATGGATTACTTAGAGGATTCAACACTTATCTAAATTCAAACAACTATTAAGTCATAGAATGTAGTTGAAGTTGGGTATATTTCACTATAAAATCTCTCACAAAAGTACCTTATAGCTTCAGGAATTTGCAAAAAGCTAATTCACTATCTTATTATTTTAGTATATAATTGTGTCAGTTCAGGACAAAGGAAGTCTAATACAGAAGGGGCATCCCTATCTTATATGATTCTACATGAAGCATTTGTTCCCCTTGTACAGTCCCTGGTTCCCCACAATTTGGCATACTTACTGTGTATCATCTAGAGACTTTTGGGTCCAGTTTCCAAGTTACCTGTCTAGCATTACGCAATGACTCTTGATTTTCTGTTACATCTCCCAAGCTATATATTTTTTTTTCATTAAAAAAGACTCAGAGCAGTGTGTATTAACATAGTTTATCTTGCATTTATGAAAGTTTTCATATGGAAAATTCTAGCACAGTCCATGGTTACATGCTGTCTTTTCAAAAGAATATCTGCTTAACTTCAATTCATTACCTGAATCTGGACTACGCTAGGCTTAATTGTTAACATGGATTCACCTGTGGAGAGTTTAATGGACAAGCTGGGCAGTAAATGAGTAGCATATGATCAGCCTGAGTTTGTTTATCCAAGGCTCTTCAAGAAGAGTGGACTGTATTTTTAAGATATGACTTGTTTTCCATATCTGTACAGAACCATGTCTCTAGTTAACTGGGCATTTAATTTTCCACTTATTCATATTTTCCCTTGCAGGTAGCTCTTTGGCTATTCAGGATGTACATAATGCAGAGAAGAATAATTATAGGAAAGAAGACATAGAAAATGTCATAATTAAACCATGAATTTTCAAAATACACTCCATATACCCAAAACATCTTGATTGCTATAATCAGGTGGACTGGGGTTTTGTCAAATATTATTTTAAAAATAAGGTTTATTTAAAGTCAGAAGCAGAAGAGGAGGTCTCAGAATTACCCTCGAACTCAAAACTCATTACATTTACCTCTGATTATTTGTTAGAGATCAGATATAAATGAAGATGGATGGATTTATGGAACATTAGGGCATCCTGAACAACTTTCTAGAACAAACAGGCTTCTCTCTGACATGAACTCTCATTAACTAACGCTTCTGTATGTACCAATGGTAAAGACTGTAGAAACTGATTGCCTGGAAATGTGATTTAAACTTTTATTTTATGATTTGGAGATTACAATTTAGTGCACGCACACTTACAAGGTCAGTGAAAGTCGAACACCTACAGGAGAGACTAGCATTATGAGTTAGCACTTACTATTTATATCCACAGAGATGTCTGCCAAAAACTAAGAAGGAACAAGCAAAGTGGATATAGAGGCCAGTTTAAGAACAAAAGACCCAAACTATGTAAACAGACTTGAGGTGTTATAATCTTTTCTCTCTCTTTTTGGACTTTGTGGTGTTGGAAGTTCCTATATAACTGTTTAGTTTTGTTCTCTGTAAAACTAGTAGGCTTGGAGAGAGCGACCCCTGGATCTGCAGATTTACCAAGTAGAGAGCTGCAGATAATAAGCAAAGAAGCTAATTTTCTGGCTACAAAAAAATTAACTAGAGAATTAAAGTGTAATATAGTTTCACCCTCTGGAGAGCTCTACCTGATTGCAGACAGCTTAAAAGCCAGATTCAAAACCACAATACACCAGCCCTGTTTTAAGAGCTTTGCCTAAGACAGGTCAATAGATGGAAAACTGCATTTGCTTGCAGTCTGCTGTAAAGAGCCATGGCAGGACAGCAGTCTGGGAAGCAGGAGCAGAGGTCTGACTCTTCAACTCAGTTACTAGGTTGGAACAAAACAGAGTCCAAGCCTCAGGAGCTATTTCCCTCAAATACCCACATGTCTCTTTCAAGCATGAAAACAGGGACTGTTTCCTCCTTTCCTATAAAAAATATTGAGGTTGGAGAGATGGCTCAGTTGGTAAGTGCTTGCCGTGCAAGCATGAGGTCATGCATTCCATCCCCAGAAGCCATGAAAAGCTGGGCGTGGTGGCCCATGTTTTTAATCTCAGGGCTAGGGAAGAGAGGCAGAGACAGGAAGCTCTCTGGGTTTGCTGGCCAGCCAGTCACATTAGCTTACTTAATGGAGTGAGTTTCAGATAAAAGAGAGTGACTTTGTCACAAAAAAATAAGGTGGAGAAGTGACAGAGGAAGACACTACAGAAAGCCTTCTGCCTCCCAACACAAGGGCACACATGTACACATGTGCACCTGTGAATACACGGACATGTATACACACACACATACACACACACCCCTACTGAGCACAGTGCTGTTCTTTATTCCCAGCTTCTCTTACCCATTGTATGGGGTTTCCTTGTCATGTAAAATTTGCCTTTTCACCAGCAGGGGAGAGAAGAGTAAAGAGAAGGTGAGAAGTGACAAACCAAGAGGGAAAATGATCCCGTCAATGCTAAGGCAGTGGCTATGTGGCTTCTCTTTCCATCTGGACAAAGCCATCAATAGAATTAAATGTCTAAAAGCAATTGTGTCTCATTTCTCTTCCTTCTCTAGTGATCTTCTTGAAGCCCCACTCTGCTATAATTCCAGTTCTTTGACAAGGTGGACTGACACTTTCAATCCAGTAATTTATGGGCAATTTATTGTGAAGTGGCAATTTATTAAGTAAGATCCAAGAGTGCCGAGGACTGTCATATAACCAGGAAATACCTCTCTTCACATTCTGCCTTTTTGGCTTAGGTCTTCTAGACAGAAATTAAGGGCTTTATTTAGGGGCTACAAAAACCCTTGGCAAGCTTCTAATTCCTGCATTCTTCTGTTTCCATCTCCCATCCCTCATTGCATAATTAGACAAAAGTCATAAAATGTAAGCTGGCTGATGTCCCCTTACACTGATTTAGACTTAAGCTAAGCTGTAACCGGCCCAAGCTCCCTGAGGGTCTCAGACTCCAGGAGGAAATGAAGGAAACCAGATGACCTCATCTGGCCCACGTCCACGTCCAGCTCTTAACCCTAAATCTGTCCACGAGTTCTGCTTCTGCTCTGCAGTGACTGTGAAGAATGGAACATCATGGATGGGGCACGGAGGGGCCATTGATGGCCAGGAAGTGTTGGCTTCTCTGAGATGCCAAAGCTCTCTGCTTCCTATGACCTGATATACATTCAATCTACCATTCAACCCATGAATGAATGAGATACATTTTGCTCCATGACAAAACATGGCCATATCAGAAGGGAGAGGAGAATTCGAGGATGATGAAGACAGGGATAGTCGATACACAACTAAGGCGCCAAGAGTCAAGTTTATAGCTTTTCTGAAGTTGTGTTTGTGGGGTCAGAACTTTAACTGTTCCCAGATGCCTTCCCTCCACAGGTGTCCAGAATCCTTACAGGGAAGGATTTTCAAGGATTCACTTCTCATTTTTACCCCTCCCTTGGTCTCATACTATGGTCATCTTCTCCAAAGGAATGGGCTCTGGCTATGAACCGATAAGATTCCAGGTCACTGAAAGAGACAATTTTTTTTTTTAAATTAAGGACAAATGCTGAACAAATGCTTAGGTGATGTGTGTTCTGCTCTTTGTTTCATTATAATCAAAATGAGAGGTGACCTCAGGTCTATGAAAGACCCTCCTAAGCTCTTCCTTCCCACTCCCTTTCTTCTCCCCATCCCTCAATCCTTGTACTCTGCCTACATCCCATGTCCATGACCCAGGTTATCCTAAGCTAGCTCAGCACACAACTGTGGGGAAACTCACTCTCTCTGCTTGCATTCCCTGGCTCGCACTCTCTACAGACAGAAAGGTCTAGAACTCACTAGAACATATGTTGCCCATCAACTAACTCTGGAGATGGCAGACTATGACCTGGAGCAAAATCCAGACTACCACTTGCTTCTGTAAATAATGTTATTGGTGCAGACTAGACTACATCGTAGAGTCATGGACACTCAGTTTTTATGATGGAGTCGTTTTTTGCATGATGATGGAGGTGAGTATAGTTTACTGACCTTTTTCAAGGGTCTCACATCTGTTGGCCCAACCACCAACACATTGAAAATAGGGGGTACAATGTAGGCCTATACTGAATTTATATACATGTCATTCCTTGAAATACAGGACAACTATTTAGAGTTTTTATGTTGCATTAGGTATGCGACTTAAAAAGAGTTTAAAGTATATGAAAGGATATGGATCACGTGTATGAAAATAGTATGCTTCTTTTGTTGTTGTTGTTCTGTTTTGTTTTGGGACAGGGTTTCTTAGAGCCCAGGCTGGATTTAAATTTCCTGTTCATGGGAGGATGACTCTGAACTCCTGTGCTGGGATTAGAAGCTTGTATTACCTCTCCTGGTTTATGCAATGCTGGGAATAGTCCATGGCTTCTTGTATCACAGGCAAACACTCTACTCCCTGAACCCCTTCCCTAGCCTTACTATGCCATTTTTGAAGGGATTTTAAGCATCTGCAGACATTAGTATTGCAGGTTGAGGGACTTGGTTCTGGAACCAATCTCTTATGAAAACCAAAGATGATTGTAGTAGTAACTGATTGTATAGTTAGTAAGGTTAGCATTTGCTCATTTTTAACTTGACAGAAAATATTTGCAGACCCTTGTTTTAGACTGTGTAAAGCAAGGTTGAACTACTCAGCTCTAGCTACCTGAAGCTGATAGATTCCTAATAATGAAGGTTTCAGTTTTTCCTCTCAAACACTTATTGATTCTTCTCTCTACAATACTAGCAGGGAAAACTTAATGGTTTGACATGGTTCTGGACCACCTAGGTTAGAAAAATTAAGTACCTCATATAATTCAGTACAGCTTATTAGATTGATGTACCCAGGATATGGAACCAAAACTAAATCAATTCTAAGCTCTTATTCTGCTTCCTTGTCACTGTTTCTCTCAGGCCTGGAGGGTCTCACATATGGCCGCATCCAGTAGCACAGGAAACTGGCTAAGTGCCACACAATACTTCCACAGAGAACACTTAGGAAATGGTTTTCTTTTTGAACCTCCAATTGAGAAACTTAAGAACACTGTTGTGATTTTTTCCATCCTTATCCATTCTGGAAATTTGTAATCTACACCTAGACTGAAATATTCATGGTTCCCCAGGAATTTATAGCACTAAATATCATTCATCATTTATGTTATGGCTTAAATATGAATCTCCCCTACAGGCTCATACACTAAAGCCAAAATTCTCAGAAGGCAAGGTCATTTGAGGGATGTTCTGGAAAATCTTCAAGGTGGGGGCTAGCTGGAAGAAGTAGGTCATGGGGAGAGAGTCTTTAATGGTATCTTGTCCTTGGTCCCTTTCTGTCTTACCTTTCTCTGATGCTTGGTCTCCATGATGTGAACGCTATTTCATGTCCTCCACCATGAGCAAGATGGATTGACATCTCTGAAACTACTAAGCCAAAACCAAATAATTTCTCCTCTTGAGTTGTTTCTGTCTAGTATTTCTTTTCACAGTAAACAAGCAAAAGTACAATTTTCCTATAAAAGAACTATACTTGTTACATAATTTAGATGTGGGAAAATACCCATCAGAGTGGGCTTTCAAATGGGGGACAGGGTGCTTGCTCAAATGGAGATCCATCTGTAATGTAGTAGAATGAATGAATGAATGAATGAATGAATAAATAAATATTAAGTTTCCAATAGTTATCTTGACAACCCTTCTTGTAGAATGATAAACAAGTATTGAGGAAATTTGGAGACAAGAAGATCATCTGCTTATGATTCTCCAGGAAATTTACACTCAGGAGCTCATGTTAGAACCAACTATTTCAGTCTCTGTGACCCCACAGCTTCAGAGAACTTAATAAGGCAAGCTACATCCAAACATGACCGTGATAATGGTGGACAGCGCGTCTGTGCAAAGGTTCAGCAGCAGCACTGGGTATGGCTTACAAATAACAACCCTTAACAAGGGCAACATCTTTCCACTTCACAAAATCTTTCACTTTGCTCACCAGGAAACAGGATGAAAGAGGGTAAAAAGCGCTGTTTCCATGGGCCTCTAACAATTCTTTCTGGCTCAGACATTTGTGTCTCCATAAGAATGAAAAACTAGCACCACGGAAAACACACAATGGAGTTCTATTGCCATAGTTAAGGGAACACCTGCAACCTGGATTGATTGCGATGTTCGTCCCCGCAGGATGAGTCATATGATCGCTAATGTCAGCAAGTGTTGGCACAGCTCATCCCTACAACAGCCGATTTACGTTATAGCTCCAGTTCAGAGAAGGAACATCCAAAAACAGATTTGTAGTTTAGTCCATCAGCTCTACAGAAGGATTGGGAATAAAAGAGTCTTGAAAGAAAATGAGGATCAATAAAAAGAGAATTGCTTTGCTCCGAGAAAAACTCGAATGTGTAGGAAATGGATTCACAGTATCACTCAGAGGTGGGATTCATGATGCAGGGGGAAGGTGCTTCTGATCTACCCTACATTGATCATCTGATTTTATAGATGGGGGATTGTTAGTTACAATATGGTTCAATTTCTCATTTCAGAAATGAGGAATGTGCACGTGTCCATCCGCAGATTGGCTCAGCAAAATATGGCCCAGGGATACAAAGAATGTAGGTAGGCCATGTAAGGTGGCTCAGCCAGTGAAAGTTCGAACAATGAGCAAGCCTGGTGACCTGATTTTGATCCTTGGAACCCAGATGGTAGAAAGAGAGAACTGACTGTGAAGAATTGTCCTCTGATTTTCACACACACACATACACACACACACACACACACACATCATATATGTGTACAAACATGATAATAAGTGGTGAAACTTTAAAAAACGCAGGTAGACAAAAAGACAAATCAGAAATTGCATATCATCAGGCTTGGGAATTTCTAGCATAGTAACAGAACGTGTGTGTGCGCTCACGTGTGCGCTTGTGTATGAGTGTGATACAAAGTAGAGAATATGCATATATCAGGACATTTGAGCACCAAGGTAGATTCAGTTGTGAAGACTCAGCTGAGAGAAAGAGAATCTTCTGGTTGGGCATGGTGTTTAATGAGAAGTTCTCAAGTAGAATCAGGGCACACATGAAGCCTGGGTTCCAAGGACAGGCCCAGGCAACGCTAAAATGCAGTGGTGATCGAAGATATATTTTCTGTCTTCGTAAATTATGTGGTTTGGGGATATGAAGGGTATTTCCTTAAGACAAGACTTGCTGAAGAGAGTCCTTTATCTCTGAGATCCATTCTCCCTTAAATCCATAAAATTAAGACAGGCTCTGTACCATCTATCCTACAGCAGGTGATTCTTAAAATCTGGGACATTCTACCTAAAACAGTGTCTAGGGGAAGAGGGAAGGACACGGCACATTGCGCTTTCCCTGTTGAAATGTACTCTGACCGAACTCTCTGCCGAGCCCTCTGTAAGTAGCCCTCAGCCATGGCTGATGAACACAATAGACTCAATGCAAGTAATTTTGCCTGTTCCATGCCTCCCCTAAAAAGACTTGATTTCTAGTGGTTTAAGTTTAATAGGTTCTGATAGTTTAAGCCCACATTTCTGGGGTGACTCAGCTCCTGTTAAACTTTCTGCTTGGGAAAGCTTAAGTAGCACACGAAGTAATGGTGAGGTCCAGCCAGTGTCTGACCACAGGGGTTGCACAGCTTGGTGACCATCTACATTCCTGAAAGATGCATGCATGTTTCTTCTATAACTCAATAATGTGTCTCCTCCTTAAAGACCAAAAAGCCTCTTTTTTTTTAAGATGCGGAGATTAGGAAATTTAGTGATTCTGTCTCTGAACCTCTGAGGGAGTCTAGCCAGAGCTTTCTGCTCTGAGATACAGCTGGCTGGATCTACATCTACGCTGATGAACCCTTTGTAATTTTCCACTCTCTGGAGTCTCTGAGGCCCAGAGCACTAGCCCCACCCTTAACTCCAGCATTTTCCCTTCAGTATGCTCAGTCTCCCTATGGAAATCAAAGTAATGTTGGTGCTGGATTGCTGGGTGCCCTTCTCTGTTGCAAAAGCTGACTGTTGGTTAAAAACTGCCCTTACCATGCTAGTGTTTGCCTTTACTAATGGCAGACAGTCATTTGACCTGGAACTGGCAGCGCTTGACCCTTGGATGGGACAAGTGGACTTTCTGCATGCATAGGGACCCCTGCCTCACCACCATGGGTTCTGGGTCTCCAGCGATGAGTCTTTCTCTGGATCCAAATGACCCTTAGAGCACAGTGAGGAGAGATTTTATGCTCAGGATTCTAAGCATAAGCTCTGAAGCCAAGTTAGCCTCAGGCAGCTTCTGGCAGGAACACTATGAGATGTAGGCCTTCCTTCCTAAACACCTGTCGCCAGTGGGGACCTAGTCCCTAAGCCTAGAGATAGAATTTGTACTGTGTTTCCTTCCTAGTTCCTTATCAAGCCTCTTTTGTTCTACTTGATTCTTCTCACCCCACAGAAACTTTCCAGCCTATGCTACGAAGCCTCCCCTCCTTAAATTCCTTGAAACCTTGATGGGTGCACCATCAAGATTTTACTATGGTCTTCTTGCTGATGAGATGGTACCAAGGATGGTTTGGAACTTTGCTAAGTTCTGTAGGAAACCATCTCTCTCTTCCCATCACCTCTGGTTGCCTGCCTTCCACCTTCCCTGCACTCTTTGGTATGTCCCTTCAAGCTGCTCCCTCCTTTTCCATTTGCTTCAGCCTTACACAACAGTCTCCTTTCCATCTAAAACCCCACTTCCAACAGTTGCTGGGAGGTTAGGTCTTGACTGAGAGACTAAAGGACCCCTAAGAACAACTCTTCAAAAGAAATCTAGTAATATTAAAATCAAATATTTAGTGCCCAGGGTCCTTATGATTTCCAACCTGAGGAAAACAAGCTAGAGCTTCCTCTATAGACATTGCTGTTAACGTTTACTGCCATCTTGAGCAGGAAGACTTTAAGTCACCTTATCCAACTGAAAAGCTATTTGGATACACATAAAAGGCAGAATACAGAAGAGTGGCCTCTCTTACGTAAACAACTTAGTTCTGCTCTACTGCACTTGTAACTGACTCATGTAACAAAAATATTTGTGCGTTTTGGAGTAAATTATTAAATTGTTCTGTGTGCCGTGTCCCTCAAAGGTGCCTAGTCACTTTCAGAGGTTAGTTCTAAAGATATGGGAGAGTATAATGGAGTGCTTAGCACAATGCCTGGCATAGAGGAAGACTGGACAGTTTTCCCAGTGCTTCTCAACCTGTGGCTCACAACCACTTTGGGGTCGCATATCCTATGTTTACATTATGGTTCATGACAGTAGCAAAATTACAGTTATGAAGTAGCAACAAAATAATTTTATGTTTGTGGGGGTCACCACAACATGAGGGGCTGTAATAAAGGGTTTCAGCATTAGGAAGATTGAGAACCATTTTATTAACCTCTAAGAAGCTTCTTCCCCCTGGATATTCATGGTTTCTACAGACCCTCCCAAGATGTCTTGCAATATGAACCGAAAAGCATTTCCACATGGATGTGTTAAAACACCACGAGTTCTCCTGAATAAATTTGGAATTTAACACATATCAGGCATGTGAAATGGAAATCTAACTGAGCTAGAAGAATTCATGAAAAGGAAAGACTCATGTCAAGGTCTGGTGCATATATATATAATGTATAAATATATTTTCCATCAACAGGGAATTTCTCATAAGGCAAACGATTGTTTTGTTAGAGCTTCTTGACTCATCCAAACATTTAAGGGATGTGGCAAACTGTACATTTTCTACAGACTATAACCATCTTTGTGAGATCAAATGTTCATGATTTCAAACATCCCTGACCTTTGGACCATCTCTCAGCCTTCTTAATATTTTCCCTAATAATGAGGGAAGTTTATTAACTCATATTGCCATATGAGATTTGAAATCATCTCTCCAATTATCTGTCAAAACCACTTCTATTTTCTTGTTGGTCACATCTTTAAGTCTCCATGATAGATGAGAGTCAGCTGTGTGCCAATTCTAGCTGCTTCCCTGTTTTCGTAAATAAAGTTTTGTTGGCTCACAGCAAACCAACCTTGTTTACTTTTAAATCAGTGGCTGTTATGATGCTACAATAGCTGGGATGAGCTGTAACAGTAATTGTACAGTCAGGAAATCTCAAGTATTTGCTACTGGCCTTTTATAGAAAAAGTCTGTTAACTTCTAGCCCAGATCATTTGCTTCTCAGATTCCATTTGAACAATAAAGGCCTCTTAGGCTCACAGGCAAAAATAACAGGAAATTTCCATATTGCTGAATCAAGTATTTTGCTTGCTGATACAGAACTACCACAAGCAGGAATTGGAAACCATTCATTCATTCATTCATTCATTCATTCATTTTTCACTGACTATCATAACACCAAGCCACCATGAAAAAACACCAGAGTTACAGTGTGAACAATACACAAATCTTCTGGCTATATAGAGCTTATAGTCAGATCAGAGGGACAGTAACCATTCCATCCATTCATGCCTTACTCATTCATTGTCTACTCAAAAACAGCAAGAGAACATTTTAGATATTGAATATACAGCAATTAAACCTATAAATTATACACTCTAATGAGGGAGGAAGAGATCACAAATAATCAAATACACATGAAAATAGCAGGGCTTTGGCAGTGCTATGATGAGAATATGAGTTGAACCATAAGACATCGGCATTTTTAATCAGTAAAAAGTAGCTGAATATTGAAAATTTCCCTACTTTGGGAGATAAGCTGGAAAGTCTCTTCTGGATGATTTTGGGGTGGGAGCTGGAAGAGGCGTCACTGAGATGACTTGCTAAGGAGAGATTTCCAGGTAGGGGGAGGCAGGAATGCAACTAATGCAATTAAAAGCCAAGTAAGCTTGCCTGTATGTGTGAGAAAGAGAAAGGTCAGAGGTGAGGCGGGGGCAAGAGCTGGGAAAGAGGGAAGACAGGTAGTTGGAGAGGTTGACATCAGTCCTGTCATAACACAAGGAGGGGGATGCTGACTTGCCTTCTAGGAAAGCAACAGTGTCTGAGGAATGGCTTTGGGAACATTTGCATTACCCACTTGTATGCAAAAACAGAGTGATAAGGAAAGAGTTGAAGCAGGAGGAAGCACTGACAAAGAAAGGCTCAGAAGAGTAGAGATCCACTTGAGTTGGGAGGTGTGTGGATGCAAATTGAGATTGAAAACAAAGGAGTAGGGGCTGGAGAGATGGCTCAGCGGTTAAGAGCACTGCCTAGTGCTCTTCCAAAGGTCCTGAGTTCAATTCCCAGCCACCACATGGTGGCTCACAACCATCCACAATGTGATCTGGTGCCCTCTTCTGGAATGCAGGTGTACATGCAGATAGAACACACATAGGCATAAAATAAATCTTAAAAAAAAGAAAACAAAGGAGTAGGGAATGCTGCCTACTCTTCTTATCTGAATACCAGAATGGTATTGGTACAAGTGCAAGATGTGTATAGAAACCTACTAGAGCAGGAGCAGGAGGGCATGGGGACCTGGTGGAGAGAGTTTGCATCCCATTTGGCCTCTGACATCTGTGCAGCCCACGATGGCTTCTGCTGTGAATCCTAAACTAAGCTGTCTTAAATTATGTGAGGACACATGGGAACAGAAATGCAGGTGGGGACAAAAGCCCGCAGTGAGAGGACGTAAATGAGAATGGTATCAAGCTCAGCCCACTAATGAGCCTGTGACTTCCAGCGTCTTCATCAAGCACTCAGTTCCCTCATCTTGATATAGGAACAATAAACCAGTAGTGTTTTTCTAAGGTCTTCTGCTAGATTGGAACTTGTTGGTATGTCTTTTGGTAGCAGTAGGTTTCTTTTATGTCCCTTGGGTAGAGAAAAGTGAAAACAGCCAACAGCACTATTCTTATCTTTGATTTTTGCTATGTGACAACCCAGAGATGTCCCCTGCAGTAATTAATCATCAACATTTTTTGAAGACTGTCTTAGTTAGGTTTTCTATTGCTGTGAAGAGACATCATGACCACAGTGACTCTTGTAAAGTAAAACATTTAATTGGGGCTGGCTTAAAGTTCAGAGGTTTAGTCCATTATTGTCATGGTGGGGATATGGTGGTACACAGGCAGACATGGTGCTGGAGAGATCACTGAGAGTTCTACATCTGGGTTGGCAGCCACAGGAAGAGAAACACTGGGCCTGGCTTGAGCATCTGAAATCTCAAACCCTACACACAGTGATATACTTCCTCCAACAAGACCACATCTATTCCAACAAGGCCACACCTCTTAATAGTGCCACTCACTGTGAGACTATGGGGGACATTTTCTTTCAAACCACCCCAAGGACATATTTAAGAAATCTTTCTATTTTAATGACCTATCTTATAACACTCAACTGTGACACACACACACTTAAAAATCACCTCTTCCAATCACTTTTTAGTAGCCGCAGCTGAAGCAGGATCCCAGGCCATGTTGTTGAGTAAACACCTGAGAATATGCCAGGTTCTATGGGCTTGAACACCTTTCTGCCTTCTGACACTCTGTCAATGCCAAGAAAATGTTCTACTTGAAGGATGATTGGCAAGGACAGAGAATGCTCATCTTCTGAAATGGCATCTTGCACCCAATTCCTCTGGATTTTTAAAGCATCTGTTGACAAACTCTTAAAACAGACAACTGAGAATGGCATGAGAGCACATACCTTGTGCTTCTGCTAGGTTACCCAGTGATATAAATAGGTTCAATCTTTGCTTCTCCTAAACTGTATAGACAGAGAATTACTGTGGATGAGTAAACAGGTCAGTGAATTAAAATAGCCAACTAGGGTTTTGGAGCAAGAGTCCAGTCAGTAAAGTGCCGCACAAGCTCGAGGACCTGAATTTGATTGTCAGAACCTACACATGGCGATTTGGATGAGCAATGTCACCCATAGGCTCTGGTGTTTGAACACTCTGTCCCTAGTTGGTGTTACTGTTTGAGAAGGTCATGGAACCTTTAGGAGGTGGAGCCTTGCTGGAGGAAGTATATTTCTCAGTGCAGGTTTTAAGGTTTTGTAGTCTTGCTCTGTTTCCCGAGTTCTCACACTGCTTCCTCCACACAGGTAAAATGTGATCAGCCAACTTTCTGCCCTTGCTGCCATGCTTGTTCTGACTGTTGTCATACCTCCACTATCGTGATGGACTGAATCCCTCTGGAACTGTAAATCAAACTAAAACCTTTCTCCCTTAAATTACTTTTTTTGGTCAGGGTATTTGATCAGAGCAACAGAAAAGCAACTAATACATCACGTTTAAGTGGGGGAAAGGCCTGATAGGGTGGCATTCCTGTTCCTAGTGCTGAGTAGGCAGAGAAAGATAGATCCTTGGGGCTCAGTAAGCAGCCAGCCTAGCCTGAATAGCAAGTCCATGCCGGTGAGACACCCTGTCTCAAAAACAAAAAACAAACAAACAAACAACCCCCCCAAAACAATAACAACAACCAAACCAAAGCAAACCAAACTGAACAAAACAACCACAGCAACAACAAAAAACTCCAATGGGGACAGTTCCTAAGAGTGACACCTAAAGTTTTCCTTAGGCCTCCACATGCATGTGACACACATGCCCAGTTACTTGCATATGCATGTGAACCCTCACACATTAATACATATACATACATAGATGTATACATATCCTCCCTGATTAGCCAAAAGTATGTTTTTCAGTAAGCAACTAGGAAATATAAATGAAATCAATAAATCCAACCACTTTATAATTTCTTGCCTTGGAAAGGAACTCTATATAGTTAATGAGTTGTCTACCAAGAAGAGGTGTATATAGAATGAGCCACCTGGTGTCAAGGCATCCATGTAAAGATGTTTTTCTCTCCTAGGTCCAAATTTCTGCCGATTCCTCACTCTAACCACGAAACACATTAGTGACGAGGACGGCAACACCACCAGAGTTTTAGATAGGTTAAGACGGGAGCGTTATTTTTAAAGGCCTTTGAAGGACTGGATTTTCAAAGCTTTCAAGCTAGCCACACACAGTTTTAAATCCAGAAACTCCCTACCTACTTGTGCAGTAATATTAAGTTAATCACCCAAAAAGAATTATTTTTTTGAGAGCACTCTTAAGATGTCTTTCAATTTTAGAAATAGGTTAGTCTTCGGGGAAAGAAAAGGCAAATGAAACTTGCTGAAGCATCTGTGCCGTGAGAGTGTTAGCAGAAATTCTCTACTGCAGCCCAATTAAAAATAAAGTTCAAGGGGCCAGGAATATGGCTCAGTAAGTAAGGGCACCTACTGTCAGGCCTAAAGAACCTGACTTCCAGAAGCCACATGGTGAAGGAGGGAAATGATTCTTGCAAGTTGTCTTCTGACTTCCACAAACAGGAACTATGCTCTCTCTCTCTCTCTCTCTCTCTCTCTGTCTGTGTGTGTGTGTGTGTGTGTGTGTGTTTACCTCACATGCATACATATAAAAATAAATAGATACAATTTTTAAAATAATAAGTTCAGCCATGTAAAGAAAAAAAATTCACCAAAGGAACCATAACATGAACCTTCTCGTTGAGAAATCCTGGAATTTACTTAACAAAAGTAAAAAGCTATGCACATAAAGATGTTTATACTGTTGTTGTCAATACAAGTCAAAGCCTGAGAGTAATGTAAATATTCAACAAACAAAACAATTTGGCAATTGATGGTCATCACAAAACAACATTGCCCTTGGCCATTAAAGCCACAGCTATGATAGGTGGCCCAAAATTGATATGGTATAATTGGAAAAAGATTATGAAATAGCACATATTATATGATGTGCCATGTGCATGTAGAGAAAGTTGTAGAATGTAAGATTCAGGACCAGAGGGGAAAGAGTAAGTCTGACAAACTGAGCTTGACACCCAGATTCCACTTAAAGGTGGAAGGAGAACACTGTCTCCATAAAAGATATCCTCTGAGCCGGGTGGTGGTGGCGCACGCCTTTAATCCCAGCATTCGGGAGGCAGAGGCAGGCAGATCTCTGTGAGTTCGAGGCCAGCCTGGTCTACAAAGCGAGTCCAGGACAGCCAAGGATACACAGAGAAACACTGTCTCGAAAAAACAAAACAAAACAAAACAAAAAACAAAAACAAAAAACAAAAAAAAGATATCCTCTGATCTACACATGTGGGCTGTGGCAGGTGCTACCACCCTCCCCCATCTCTCACACACACAATAAAGAAAATAGAAAAAAACAACAACAAAAAATACAAGTCATGCAATAATTGGAAAAAGAAAAGAAGATAAATATTGGTCTATTTTTTATTTATTCTTGTTTATGAATATTACCTTAAAAATAATAAAATTAGATAAACACTGTGGCAGAACTCATGAAAGGGAAATAAGGAGTCAGCAAACACAAGGCAAACATTAGTAGGCAGTTCTCCAGCCATGGGTGTGCTTCCTGTCATCTGTATCCTGTGCATGGGTTGTGGTCTAACTCTGACAAAACCACATTTTGGAGAAGGTAGTTATTTGGGAAAACATGGAAACCAACTAGAACCACTTTTAATAATAATAAAAGACACCCCTGAATTTAACACATTTACATTTTAAGAACTATCCCAAATGCTTTCCTTGAGGAAATACCACTTATAGTAAAGTTAAACCCACCAAGTCACTGTGGATTCCACCAAAGATACAGCCTAGATTCAAGAGGACAGGACACATGAACTTGCCCATGGTAGTTTAGGTTCTAAGTTCTTGTGTGAAGAGGTCAGAGGTCACTTTTCTATATTTTTCTTATTCATTTGTTTATTTTTGAGATAGGGTTTTAGTTTGCATCCAAACTCAGTTTGTAGCCAAGGATAACTTTGACCTCCTGCCTTCGGGTCCTGAGTGCTGGGGTTATGGTCACGCACCACCATGCTGAGTTTATGCACTGCTCTTGATCAAACCCTAAGGTCTTCTAAGCAATCTACCAGCTAAGCAACTTATCAGCCCCAGTGTTTACCTTTTTATATGAAGAGAGAGAGAGAGAGAGAGAGAGAGAGAGAGAGAGAGAGAGAGAGAGAGAGAATTACTTCACACATCTGATTAGTTGAGTTTGTATATATATCAACTTTTCCAAAGTTGACCTCATAGAGAAGGTGAGGGGAGAATTCACAGGAGAAACACTTGACCACACATTTTTCTGGACTCTTCAAGTGTGGGCAGTAATGAGATTTTTTTTAAGTTTACTCTTCTATGTGAAGTCCCAGAAAGTCCACTATATTCTACTTCATCCCATCTGTGCCTCATGAAGCAATAATTAAACATAAGGACTCATTTCTGAGCCAGCCAGCATCGGGAGCTTTGAAATATCACCGAATTCTCACGACGAAAGCCTGTGTTCTCTGCTCTCCTGCAGCGAAATGTGAGGACCACTTTCATGTGCCTGCCTTGTCTGTCTGCTGAAAGTTGTGTCTGTATCAGAACACAGTATTAATCCGGCCATGTTGGCTTGTCTTAAACCCAAGGCAGGCATTTTGGAGAATGCCAGGCTCTCCTTGGCTCCTGGGGGCGGGCAGGAGCTGGCTTTGAACTGAAATAGCAGCGCGGGAGAGAAAGCGAAGCAGGCCTACCTTAACACTTTCCAGCCTCTCAGGGGGTCCAAGTCAGAGATTAGGGAAACCATGGTCTGAGAGCTGCAGAAGGAAAGCAAATCGGAAGAGCAGAGGTGTCTGGACAGGGTGACAAGGGACGACGCCGGCAGAGGCGGCTTCTGGACTCAAGCTGGAGCAGCAGCGCCCAGCCGCACAGCTCTTCCTCCTTCCAGGACTGATAAGCGCTTGTCCTGGCTTCTCTCCACCCCCTGCATCAGTCTTGTGCTCGATTACTTCCCAGACCGGTTCCAGCTCTCCACACCACCCTTCAAAGCCCCTGTAATCTTCTCCAACTGATCAAATTTGACCTTTTTTTGTAGCCCACTTTATTCCAACCACAGTTCTCAGTTAAATCTCTCTTTATTAACTCCGTCCTCCTCGGCTTTCTTTTGGAACAAACACAGCTCCAGCCCGAAGCTTCCAGACTTTAGGAGCAATCATTTACAGATTACTGCGGGCTGTAGCCTTCTCCTCCTTCGGGGGGCTTCTCCTGCCTCAGAGATTTCCTTTCATACTCCCTTCAGAAGACCAGTGAGGCTGATCTCTTCCTGTCTTCCCCGTTTCGGTTCTGGAACACTGATACCTGGCTGAGAGCTTCCCTCCGAGGCTGTGACTGCGTTGCTGCTAGGATTTGTTTTTAAAAAATAATCTGGAGCCATTGTGCTAACAAGCTCGAAATTATTGTGTTTTCTGGCGTCAATTTCGTACAGTATTTCCATCTATGCTCCCCCTCTCCGCATTCCTTTCTCATTAAATTTAGATAACATGAAGAGGGAAATCACTCTAAATACGAAGTGGAAATGCCAGAATTTCTACCAACTTTTCCTTTTTGTCCTTTATTTAAAACAAAACATCAGGCCTGTAGGATGGCCTAGTGGGTAAAGGCTTTTATTTTTTCTTTGTCAAGCCTTTGTTTGATTCTTAGAACCCCCATGGTGTAAGGAGAGAAGTGAGTATTGCAAGCTGTCTGCTGACCACAGAAGTGCTGTGGCCACACACACACACACACACACACACACACACACACACAAAGTACCCTTGCAGCAAGCATTTGGACAACCAGACAGGACAGTTTTCCTGTGGAGTCCCTGGTTCCTGGCTTACCCTTCTGTCTTGACAGGGTGAGGGATTTCTTTCTTAGTGCATGGAATTCTTATTTTCTTAAGCACTGCCTCCTGGGCTTGGGCTCTGTCTTCTTTGGGGGATGGTGGGTCTTTCTAAAGCTTCTCAGCAGCTTTGGCAGGACCTCCTCCTCCTGTCACCTGTCCTCACAGGATCCTGGAGGCAGACAACCCTGAAATCATCCAGTCTGGGCTCTCAGACTGTCAATGTTTTTGTTAGAGCCATGAGCCATGCAAGCTTTTTGTGCATCCTTCTCTTCTTTTATTTCAATTTCCCCTTTTTTTCTTACTCTAATTTTAAAAAGAAAATTTTAGATTATTGCCATACATGGAGAATCAGCTTGAAGGAGGAGAATTCTCCCATGCTCACAGAGCAGATGGAGGCCCTCACAGTGGCCTCTTATCTTTGTTGAAAAGCAAGTTTAGAGGCTGGGATGCAGCTCAGTACTAGAACTGCAGAGCTCTTGACCAGCACATGTGAAGTCCTGGGTCTGAATCCTCACAGCACCACAAGAGAAGAGGATTTAGGACTATTAGGTACACCCTACACCAGGAAGAGGGATTCCTTAGACGGGGCACATGGTATGATTCTCAGCATTTCCAGAGAGAAAAATAAAGAGCCTGCTTTTGGGAGCTGCTGTGCTTGCTGTCAAAGGTTCTAGTCACTCCAAAACCTCTCCCATTTAAATCTCTCTTCTCCTTCCTTCTTCTTACCCCTCACCCCAGTTCTTAAGATAGTCAGTTAATCCTCGATGGAGAGTTACTTTCTTTCACATTTATAAATATCATCCTAATGGCTGTGAATGACACTCTTCAAAAGTGTGACTATCTTTATGCTAAAATTAAAAGACAATTTAATACCTTGTAAAAAAAATCACTGCCTCTCTGGGGCTGTTTGTGCCATCCCAGTGTGAAACTGGGGCCATGTCATAATCATGTGTAAACATTTACATAACACTTTTAATCCCCAAGTGCTTCATCCAATGTGGCTAATAGCAATAGCCTTCATATAGAGTTTACTTCCAAAAGGCTGCCAATGCTTAGATAATTAATAAAGTATTTTTCCCTTTAGAAAGTTAGCAAGACAAAACCAAAAGATAATCATGAAATAGTTTCTGCAATTATAATGACATCATCCTTATCTCATTAGCCTGCTGTACCACAGGGATCCAGATCTGGGGAAGGGAGAGCAACGAGGCCTTAATACTTCGAGCTCAAGGCTAATGGGAGGAAAATGGGGAAAGGGGCTTGGCTTTGGGCCAAAGGACAAATGAATAAACACGATCCTAAGTTGAAAAATAATTTGTTTTGTTTTGTTTTTCTTAGACAGGGTCTCACTGTAACCAAGTTTGCCCACATACTCACTCTCTAGCCCAGGCAATCCTCCTGTCTCCGCCTCCCAAGTGCAAAGATTACAGGCATCAGCCACCAAGCCTAGGGAAACAGTAGTTTTGAGCAGTGGTGTTCTTGAGACCTTATCAAAGATAGTGAGTAGAACCTTTCTTTCAAACAGCACCTTGCATCAAGACGTAAAAACAGATAAATCAAAAGTCTTTCCAAGTGCAGAGCTGGACTGGTTTTCATGTGTGTTGGGCCACCCACTCCTCTTGGCTATAGTTTATGACTCCCGGTACTACTGGTCCTCTCATCTTCCTTATTTAAATGAGGGCTCTGGGTCATGGAGAAACTAAGCAACTGACTTGATGTGGGGTGGGGGCACTGTCCTTGGGAGTTCCACCTACAAGCCCATCTGGCCAATCACAGCCACTCACCCTTTTCCTCTCACACCATGACACTCAGACCCAGCTTGTCTTTTTTTTTTTTTCCAACAATTTGTTTATTTATATTTCACGTGCATCAGGATTTTGCCTGCATGTATGTCTGCGTATGGGTGTCAGATACCCTGGAACTGGAATTGTAGACAGCTGTGAGCTGCCATGTGGGTGCTGGGAGTTGAACCCGGGTCCTCTGGAAGAGCAGCCAGTGCTCTTAACCTCTGAGTGGGGGTGGAGTCAGGTTCAGAGTCAAGGCTTCTCCTTGCCACCTCCCAAGCTACCAGAGTCCAGAATGTCATTTGAAACCTGGCTGTGTTTATGATGAGGGAGAGATGCTGCACTAAATATTTTATCTTAAAATTTGAGTGTCTTACATGCAATATATGTTTGTTCTGTACTTTTTTCTCTTTTTAAATAATTTATTTTTTATTTCTTCAAGTTACATCTCAATCACAATCCCCTCCCTACTCCCCCTTTCAGTCCAACAAATGGTTCTTTCTCTTATAACAATAAATACAATACAAAACAACAGAAATAATTAGGCCACAATTATGAGAGTTATATGGCTTAGCGTACATTCCCAATGTCCAGTCCATATGTATTTGGCACCTGACTGTACTTTTAATTGAGGCAAATTTTCCTTTTTCCTTCAATCTTCTGTTTCTGCTGCACTGAATGCTCAGACCAAAGGCGTCGGTTTTCTGTTCTGCCTTGGGTTTTGAGACGGAGGCCCTCTGTGTGGTACAGGCTGGCCTTGAATTTCCGTTGAGCCTCTTGCCCCAGTCTCCCAAGACCTGGGACAAACTAGATCAATCTGCTAATTGTTAGGCCATCAGAATTATCAGTCTGAGTGTGCTGACTGCAGGGGAACAAAAATGTTGCCTTGATCAAATCTGAGCCCCAGCTACTTATCTGGAACACAGCGAACCAGCCAACAATAAAGATTTTATTCTCAGAAATAAAATGTTAAGTTCAGCCTTGAGAAACTATATTTTTCTTCTGTATCACTGTGTGAATTGCTGCAAAGTTTCATTTTTTTGTCTTATTTTTCTCAGTTTTGATAAAGTGATTCCTTTACATGAAGTTTTGTTGCTTTGCTCCGTTTCAGACAGAGTCTCACTGTGTAGCCCAGGGTGGCCTTGAACTCTGATTTTCCTGCCTTCTGAATGCTGGGATTGCAGGCACGTACTGTCAAGCCTGGCTGTAACTGCTTTTGCTTATTATAATTATTAGAACATCTCTGCCTTTTTCTTCCCTCCCACATGCATATATGTATGTCTATGCGTGTATGCCTCTTTTTGTGTGTGTAAGTACTTCTCTCTCTTTCCTTGTAAGTCTGCATATATGTATGCCTCTTTGTGTGCATGTCTTTCTCTCTGTGTGTATATCTCCTGTCTCTCTCTATATATACATATATACATATACATGTCTCTTCTCTGTGTATGTCTCTCTCTATATATGCCTCGGTGGGTGTGTATGTCCCTATGTATGTTTGGGTATGTCTCCGTGTGTTTGCACGAGTGCATGTGTGTATGTCTTTGTGTGTATGTCTCTCACTGCCTCTCTGTCTCTGCTTTATGTGTGTGTGTGTGTGAGTATGAGTGTAGAGGTCAGAGGTCAACCTTGGGTGGTATTACTCAGGAACCATATGCCTTGCTGAGACAGGATCTCTCATTGATTGGGCTGGCCTGGCTGGATAGCAAGCCCAGGGATCTGTCTCTGCTTGGATATGGGATTACAAGTGGGTACCAGAATATTCAGGATCAAACTCAGGTTCTCATACTTGTGGGGTGAGCACTGTTCTGACTCAGCCATCTCCCTAGCTGTGTCGCTCTCTCTTAGGTGATCTTCAGGAGTCAGCTCTGAGACTTTTTTTTCTTTTAACTGAAAATAGATTTTTTTCCCCATACAATATATTCTGATTATATTTTCCCTTCCCTCTACTTCTCCCAGTTCCTCCCACTTCTCTAGGGCTGATGGTTCTACCGGCTCTGAGATGAGTTATGTGGGAAACAGAGAGACATACAGAGTCCCAGGCAGGAGACAGAGCACAGGACTCTGCACTTTGCACCGGGTCTCTGCTGAGAACAACCTGGGAAATGTTAATTCGGGAGGTTAATGTCAGCCAGCAAGCAGGGCAATTCCTGGTTCTGTGGCTCCCTGGGTGGGTTTCCTATGGCCGGACATGTATCAGTGGAGCCAAAGGCAACTTTGATGAGTTTCCAGACAAGACCCTGGAAACTCATCAAACATGTCAGAGGAGTAGGATCACCAGATGCCCGAGGCAGCCAAATGAAGAAAAAGCGTTTACCACCTACTGCAAGTTAAACCGCCTACCTAACAGGGACTCGGAAAGACAAATCCAAGGTCTCAGCATGTTTCTGTTCTGTTATTTGTGTTGTGTTTTGTGTATGTGTGTGTGTGCATATGTGTGTGTGTGTTTCAAACAGAGGTAAAAGAAGACCATCTAGTGTTTTTCTCTCTTGCTTTCCTCACTACTGATTTGATACAAGGTCTCTCACTGAATCAGAAGCTATCCAATTTGGACAGATTGGCCAGAGAGTACTCTGAAGTTGCACCGGTCTCTTCCCCACAATTCCAGGGCTAAAGGCACGCATAAGCTTTTTACTCGGAGGATACGGACTCAAACTCAGGTCCTCACGCTTGCTCCCATCATTTCCCTAACCCTGATGTTCATATTTTAAAAGTTTGTTGCTATTTTTGATGAAGTATAGTTTCTTCCCAGGAATCCTAGTTTCCTGAAAGTTTTCCTGTTTTGGTTTTAGAAAAACTTGCTTCTCTCCTACTCTCGTTTCCTGTTTTGCTACTTCCTGACAAAGACTCTCTCTGCTGGTCTGTGCATTCCGTTCTTCCTCTTAGCTTGGCTGCCAGATCTCACCTTCTTCTCTGAGGGATGTAGAATGACTAACTGGAAATGTGCTCTGCTGCTGGGAGAGAAGGCTTCCTGGGCTCGATGATATGCGAAAGTTTTTAAGTTGACAGATGGAAGTAGCTAAGAAGCTAGCATGCTTGTCCTTGACCCTGGAAAATAATCGTGATTTTTATGGTACACAGCTGGGAAACCAGAGCCGCCCAAGGTCACCAGAAAGAATAGAGAGTGCTTGGCTTATGCTGTGTTTTAGACAAACAACAAGTCATATTTTAATATAACTTTGTCCCTAAATACTATATAAGATTTATACTAAAATCTTTATGTTAATTAATTAATTAGTTAATTAACTAATTATTTTTCAAAGGAAACTTTAATTTCAGTTGTGGGCTCTGTGCTTTCATTTGTGGGATCTAGCAATCACATGACACACTAATCTCCCTTCCTTCCTTCCTTCCTTCCTTTATCCCCCCCCACCACAAAGAGAGGGGTTTTTTTGTTTTTTTTGTTTTGTTTTTTTTTTTTTTTTTTTTTGTGTAACCCTGACTGTCCTAGAACTTGCTCTATAGACCAGACTGGCCTTGCACTCACAGAGATCTACCTGCCTCTGCCTCTTGAGTGCTGGGATTAAAGGCATGCATCATCATCACCTGGTGCCAGACTAATTTTCAAATAAAAATATTAGCATCACTGTTAAGGTTATTTGTTACTTATCTGGGTCTGTAATGGTTCCCTTGGTGTTACTGATAAGACGTTGAATATATCCATCCATTTTAAAGCTCTATTTTATTTTTAATTATTTTCTTGAAGCTTTCTAAGTATATTAAAATACCAAACACATTGTAGTACAAGCCACACATAGAAGCCCTGCTCCAGGTTGTTTTTGTTCAAAGAAGTAATTTAAAAACAAACAACAGCCAGGTGGCACAAGCCTTTAGTCCCAGCCCTGGAGAGGCAGAGGCAGGAGGATCTCTGTGAGATCAAGGTCAGCCTAGTCTACAAAGTGAGTCCAGGACAGCCAAGGATACAGAGAGAAACCCTGTCTCAAACAAAACCAAAACCAAAACCAAAACCAAAAGCAAACAAACAAACAAACAAACAAACAAAAAAAAAGAGTCAGTTAACACAGTTAACAGGGCTGCTGTATTTTCTTGCTTTTGCTGGAAGCTCCTGCGGTCAGAAGCCAGCACAGGAAAGGGTTAACTGTTAATCTTCAGTTACACAAGAAATGCATGTTATAGATATCTTCACTTAACGGTGTCTCTATAGAGAAACTTCCCAAGACAGTTTTTCTTCTTTTAGATAAAGGAATGTGACTTTAATGGAATTCCAAGTGCTTTTGTGTTTTACCTGCAACTTCTGATGCTATGAAAAGCCCAGGAACAAAGACACATGTTTTGGTGCTTCCTCAATGACTGGAGAATTTCTATTCCAGGACATTATAAACTAAGCAACAACAACAACAAAAAAAAACAAAGAAAAAAAACCCACAAGAATACCTGAACAATCTCAAAACAGACAGCTTTGAAACCTGCTAAGAATAGTGGACTGGCCACTGTACAATAATTCAGGGTCCACATATTTATTAGTATCTTTTCCACTGGGCTCAGGCCCTCCTCTAAAGATTGCGAAGGAATGCTGTTTCTTATTTGGAATCTTGCTCAGCTGCAGAGGGGAGCAAAGTGGAGAGGAGTCAGGAGGCGGAGGTTGGGTTTTTGCCAGACATATTTGAAAAGTGAGAAAGAAGAGAGACGGAGGGGACGCACACCCAGCCGGCTGCTTTACATGCCATTCAGAGGAATCACAGGCCAAATTCAGTCCATCCAGGAGGCAAAAACTATTAGAGCTTTACTTAACTCCTGAGTTGCCAGGCAGATGCAATGTGCAAGCTGTGTTCTAATTCCCTGCCTGTCTTTGTTAACACTCATGGTTTATAGCGACAGGCACAAAGAGCCATTCCAAAAACAGATGTGTTGTTTGGTCTCTATGTCGTGGGCCAGGGAGTAAAGCCTGAATATTGATCTCCCAAATTTTTTTTCTTTTGTCTTGTTTTGCATGAAATGGTGGCATTATGTTCTTCTGGATTGTATGCTTAAACACTCAAGTCTTTGCCAGTTTGAAGAGGTGAATATGAGTTTCAGAGCAAAGCCAAACACACTTGCCAAGTTGCCCATCAGCAACACAATACCAACTTCTGCTGTAAGACTGCCTCGCCTGGAATATTGCCCTGGGATCATTGAGGAGGAGGCAAGCC
The DNA here is from genome assembly GCA_907164525.1 of Lophiomys imhausi. Taxonomy (NCBI): domain Eukaryota; kingdom Metazoa; phylum Chordata; class Mammalia; order Rodentia; family Muridae; genus Lophiomys; species Lophiomys imhausi. Next base: position 2,300,873 of record CAJQZJ010009351.1, on the reverse strand, counting down.
TTCCATTGATGCCACAGAAGACAATACCAACAGGCCTAAGTGGGGTTAAATTGTGCATCATGTCTAGCCAGGGTCAGAGATCTAAACAGTTGCTTACCTGTTCATTTCCCTGGTGATAGCTACAGCAAACACGCTAGAGGTTGACTGTATAGAGTATTTATTTAGCAACCAAAGGATGCTTTAGCACCCAGAATGGGGAACGTTATCAAGTTTGTTTATCAAGCTAGGCAGGGCATCCCACTGTGACAAAGAATGACTTTTTCTTTCTCCTTTGCTTTCTAAGAGTTCCAATGTGTTGCAGATCAATATGTTTGTAAAGTGAAATAAAACTGAATTACTGAACAAAAAGCAACCTCATATAAAAATGTAACTCAGTCTTCAAAAAGAAAATTAGATTAATCATCATATAATTACTATGCCAAATTGCTATGCATTTCCAAGCCCTTCACTTTGTATTGCTGTTAAATATAACAACCACTCCACAGATACCCTTGTTATGCTTTTCACTCTGCAAAGAGCCCTGGTAAGCCACGTTCAGCAACAAGAATATACTATACGGAGATACCTAGGAAACAGGTCTAGGACTTGTGTTGAACCAGGGCCTACTAAGTCTACAGTGCAGATTTTATTTTCATTTCTGCCTTTCAGATGACAGAAGTGTAGCACAGAGACTGTAAAGGGTTAATGAACAGTACAGGCAGCCTTACTCTAGGCAAATGCTTCTTCACTAGAAAAGAAGATCTTTTGCTGACAGTCAGGGAGACTGGTGAGGAAGTGTTAGACTCATAAATGTAATGCTAGTGGACTATTTATAGGAAGAGGGATGTGATTTTAAACAAATCATTTCCTTGAATATAGTTAATTCACAGATCAAGTCAGGGGGAGGAAGCCAGAAGTTTGAAATTAGAGCAATGGAAGCTCACCGTTTGTTCATCTGCTGCCCGACTAAAGCACCACAGTCCTTGGTTCTCTGAGCCACATAATGAGAGTATTGTAATGGCCACCTGCCCAAAATAATATTGTGACTTAAACACAAATGTCCCTCATTGACTCTTGGTTTTTTTTTTTTTTTACATATTTGGTCTCCAGCTGGTAGTTCTTTAGGGAGTTTCTGGACCCAGGCTGTCTTGCTGGAGGAAGCACATCAGCAGGGCTCAGCTTTGTGGGTATATAAACTGGCCTCCTTTTATATTGAAAACAAAATTAGTTATCACACACTGTGAACTGTTAACTACAGAGTAAAACCACAGAAAACTGGAGGAATAACAACAACAAAAAAAAAACCAAAAACCCATAGGAGTGGTAATTTCTAACATTGCTTTCAAATAAAAGCAATTTACAAAGGATATTCTTCAATAAAAGGCAATTATTAAAAGCAATAAGAGGAAGAGTCAGTTTTCTTTAAGGGCAAGACCACTCTCTACGGTACACCCTAGAGTATTTGAAAAATGAAATTAGACTTGATGGGGTTTAGAGAGGGAAAGGTGGGGGTTGGATGGGTAGTTAAGAAGGGTAAATATGGGAGGATCTGGGGATGAGTATGAATGAGATCAAATACATTGTATAACTTCTCAAAGCATTAATGAAAATATTATTTGTAGACAAAATAAAACTTCACATATTTAGGGTGCATACACTTATATATGCCACTAAAATATGAAACATCAATTAAGGAACAAATATGCATCTATGAAAGAATGCAATTCACAGTTCTTAAATATTTGTGCAGCAAGACCTTCACAGAAGTGCTGGGTCTATTGGTATATATTAATGAGTTATCAAGTAAGCTTAAATATCCAACAAAATGGATCATACAAATATCTATGCTTAAACACACAATATTATATCTATGAAATGGGTACATGACATCACTAAAAAGATATTTTGATGGGATAACTTTGAAAGACTTTAAATACAAAATAAGCAGTGAAGGCAGGGCATTATAAACAGTGTGGCTTGCAACATATAACAAAATATGTTATAAACAATGTGGTAATGGTATTTTATCATGTTATGAAGAATTGCAAGTATGATTGTTCCAGTCTACAGAGAAGTCCCACACTGTAAGAAGGGAAGGTGCTTATTAAAAAAACACATCAATTTTATTTATTTATTTATTTATTTATTTATTTATTTATTTATTTATTT
>CAJQZJ010009351.1:2257696-2281468 GCA_907164525.1 Lophiomys imhausi | reverse complement strand
TCTAAGAGCCCCATTTCCTAACAAGTCATTCAGCTATGAACTTATCAGTGAGTAATTAGTCTCCTGGTGAGGTTAACGCCTTAACTATTCAACCACCTTACAGTAGAACTACCAGCTGGGAACTGTGCTTTGGTCACATGAGGTTTGGGAGACTTCATTTATGAGTTCCTACCCTCAGTAGCCACGCTACCTGCTCAAATCCTTATCATCCTTTGTTTTGACAGTTTCAACAACACTGTAGTTTGTTTTCCTATTGCTTCAAAGCAATTAGAACATATATAACTGGAAGTTAATTCTGTAATAATCTTATCTAAAATTCTACAATGAATTGATGTCACCTACTGAATTAGGAGCAAATTCCTTATGGTGAGTAAAGGTGCTATGCTGTCTATTAGCTACTTGTATGATGTGACATATTTTCTGCATGTAACAGGACTGATTGCAGTTCTCTTCACACGCTGTTCCAGCCCTGGGCCTTCATATTAGGATTTTCTCTATTGAGGAAGGTTTTTACATCAAGTTTGCTTGCTTTCTTTTTTTTCTTTCTTTCTTTCTTCCTCTCTCTCTCTTTCTCTCTTTCTTCCTTCCTTTCTTTTTTTTTAAATATGTGCGTGTTTAAGAACAGGCATGTGTCATGGCACAAATGTGGAAGTCAGAGATCAGTTTTATAGAACCAGCTTTATCCTGCCACATTTACATGGATTCTAGGGAATCGAACTCAGGTCACCAGGCTTGCATGGCAAGCATTTTATCCACTGAGTCATCTCATCACCTACCTACACTTATCAACTTATTTTGACCAGCATCTAGCCTTTGAGATCTGGCTTAAAAGTTATCTATTTTTAACCCCTGCCCCCTACCCCAGTTTGGGAGAAATACTAAAATTTGGAATGGATTGGCTGCCAAACTATATTTAAAATAGGGCCACAGCTTTACTCTCTACATTCTTATCCTATATCATAATGTCAAGCTCATGGTAAGTGTATATTCTACATCTGTTGAGTGTATTGGTCAGTCGACCAGAAACCTAAGGAGGGAAAAATTAGAAAGTCAACCACAAAGAAGTCTATAGAAGCTGTAGGCTAATGGTCATAGGTAAGTGTATAGAAAGCATAGAGAAGGCTGTATGATCGTGCCCAACAGAGAGAACACACTGCAGAGAATGTTGTCAAGACACACATAAGCAGGAGGACTCATTTCCATAGCCTGTATCTTTAGTAATCTCAGTGCAGGTGAAGTGGACCCATAACAGTATCTATGGAAACAGGGATGGAGACCAAACCTGAGCTCAATAGCATGTGTGCTCACCATAGCTGAACCAGCTCCTGTTCTTACTAGGTACCCTACTTCTCCACAGCAGGCACCATTCCTTACTCAGAACAGCCAGGCACCTGTGGTATGCTACAGCAGCTGCCTTGAAACCTGAAGGAAGCCAGCAATCTGTTCTTCCTGGATTCAACATATTCTCCATGTATAATTCACCTTCCTTTTGCACAGAGATTCATTCTACTTATCTACACCATATAAAATTGTCTCAGAAATAAAGAAAGTGCAATGACCAGATTGTGGAAGAATTCTCTTACTCTATGTGACACTTCACCTATCACCAGCCATCCTTATATGCAATTAAATGGTCAATTAAGGGTTCTGCTTGGGGATGTCCTAGTTAGTTTTAATTGTCAACCTGATACAGCCTAGAGTCATCTGAGAAGGAGAGTCTCAACTGAGGGATTGTCCATATCAGATTGACCTCCAGCCATGTCTGTGGGGGTGTGAGTTGTTTTGATTATAAATTCATGTAGGAGGGCCTGGTCCAATGTGGGCAGCACCATTTCCTCAGCAAATTCTCCTGAGCTAAATAAGAAAGCTAGCTAAGTATGAGCCTGTGAGCCAGCAAGTAGTGTTCCTCCACTGTTTCTGCCTCAAGTTCTAGCTTGAGCTCCTGGCTTGACTTCTTTCAATGATGGACTGGAACGGGTAAGATGATATAAATCCATTCTTCCCCTAAGTTTCTTTTGATTAATGTTTTTGTCACAGCAACAGAAAGGAAACTAGAATAGGGGACAGTATTTGCTATGTAATAGGAGTTTGGAAACCAAAGGAAAAGAGAATTGGCTACCTCTCATCACTTATGACCTAGAGACTCAACTAAGCAGTTTGTGCTCCAGACTCTTGCAAGCTTAGTTTCTCAACTTAGAAATTCTAGTTTCCAGGACCAGTGTCTGGAACCTTTGCATAGGAGCATGTGGTTTCCCAGGTGAGCATGCTAGAGACTTACAGAGCAGACATTAGAAATTGCTTCTGCCTGTTTGATCTTGGCTCTCATGAGAGCCCATGAGGGCTGCTGTGCAACAACGCAGAGAGGGCATTTCAGGCCACTAGGTTAGGAGTCATGCCTATTAAGATCCAGAAGATTTGAACAAAATATGTGAACAACTAGCCATGTTCAGTGAAGGCACAGGATTAAGAAAATTCACCAGAGTGTTTCTTGGTGCATCTGGGCTGCCAGATGAGAATGGTATGTGAGAGACTGACTGCCTCAACCACGGGAAAAGGAAAAGACAACCAGATTCTCATGGATGTAGTAGACCTAGGACAGCCAGGCTGGAAGGTGAATTATACATGCAAGCCATGGGGCTTGCTGAGTCTAAGGGAATTTAGAACAGATGGTGGAGGCTTCATAACCATGTCTCCAGAACCAATGGCAGAAGAGGGGTTACAGTTCATTTAGTCAACCCCTTCATTTTGGCTCTCAGACACTGAGGCTGGCTTTCTCATTCACAAGAACCTGTTGATTTCTCTATCAGGGCATTGCCAGGGCACCAAGTCTATTGTATCAAGAATATCAGAAGAATTTTGAGGGGCATTGAGACCATAGCAGATGTTTCTTTGGGTTCTCTCACCTTTCTCTATTTCCTGGCCCTGGGCATTTGCTCTGGCCTAGCTGCTACTTTGTAACCAACTGCTCATGGAGTCAGGGCAGTATCATGCCAGGTGAGTGGTACCCACTTAGTAAAATATGTTGTTGTACTGAACAGCTCCTACCTCATGCCCCAAAGCTGCTATTTTTGTAAGAACTCAAGCAAAAATGGAGACCTAGGAACAATGCTTGTGTATCTCACAGGTGAGGATACTCATTCGATGGAGTGAACTTTGACCTGTAGGTAATGGAAGCTGGCAGCTAAATACCTCCTCTCTGGAGACACTATCTGATGAAGTCACAGCTGATCATATGGCATTTTGGACACCAGTCCCAAAAGATCCAGCAATTGCCAATACTAGATGTGGATCCCTAAGGGTAGCCAACATGGTGATAGTATTCACTCTTGTAGTAGCTTGCACTCCATTTTCTTTTCATACTTCTTGCCCCTTAATCCTACTTTTTTGGAGATTGTACTTCCTATAAAAATACTACACATAAGCTTTTGCCTCAGGCTTTGCTTTCTAGGGAGACTAGCCAAAGCAAAATTCACATAAAAATGCAAAGATGTGAAGCAGGGAGATTTAGTTCATCACAGGCTGATGCTTGGAAGACAGCAGAGGGGTTGGGGGTGGGGGTACAAATGCTGTCTGGGACACAGAGGAGACTATTTTTGTCCTGGTTGTGTTGTGTTATTTCCAGTTTTAAAGGTAGTGTACTGGTGTGATGATTTATAAGATTGTTAAAAAGATGACACAAAGAGGGGGAAAAGCCAGCTTTTGAGATGTGACAGGGTCAAGGGGTGGGTCCTTCTGCAGATGCTTTTCCTGCCAAGCCTGCTACTTTTCCCACTATAGCACTGATCCTCAGCCTCCTTCTGGGGAACCTGGGCTTTGTCTTCTCTTAGAGGGCCTCTCCTGCAATGTACCATGCTGTTCTATTGTTGGATTAGGTTTTCATGAGTCACTGTGCCAAAGTTTGAAGTATCCCACCATACGTGTGTTTGTTTAGACTTCATGTGCATATGGAAACCCTGGCTGGAGAGATGAGAGTTACTCAGAGGAAAGGCATGGTATTGGGCACCTGAACTGTCAAATGGATAATTTTTTTTTGTGGAAAATATGATTTTTTTTAAATGAAAACCAGTAACATTCAAAGCAACTTTGATCTGGAAGTTTTGAAAGATCGCAGGGTCTCCTTTTCAAATAGGAGCTGTTCAGAGTTTTATTGACCATGCATACAACAAAGCTGGCTATAAACAGTTTTGCAGCAAAACATGTTAATCTCCCCAAAGTGTCCCACTGACATCCACTTTCCTTTCTGGGTTTTTACATGACCCCAGTTGCTTTGCTCCTAATAGAAACAAATGGTTGAATGAACAGTGAAAGCAGGAGGTTCAGGCAGTCTGTGGGTTAGCATTTCAAACTCTTTCAGACAGCAGCCCAGCAGGAACCACTAATTCACTCCATCTACAATGCCATATCCATTAGCACTCCCTCATCCCCGAATGTAAATAGTCCAGAGCTCAGAGAGTCACTACAGAGAGTAATTAATGCAATAGCGCAATCCTCCATGCTTCAGGTGGTATGATGGCCCGCCTTACCTGTCACCAATACACACTGCAGGAGACAGTCTTCTCCTGCTTTGCATTTTTAAATAGCTATCCTCCCTTTTCGTGTTTGAACATTCTCTTTACAGCTATATTTTATGCTCTTGTCTGGCAAGAAAAGACTGACCCTCCTTGTTCCCAGGCTTCTTCCCTTTGTTCAACACAGTTCTAGAGTTTCATAACTGCCTCTCATGAAATGATACACAATAAAGAGGGTGCACATTTCAGTTTTGCTAGTGTCTGTTCTTTCATACCCAATGGAGGGTGTTCATTCAATCTATGACCATACAGAGTGGATTTTCTGGCCTGGATTGGCTGCTCAGGTTGTGGGATCTGGAGGGACTGTGTTTCATAATTGTAGACTATTGGAGCCTAAGTGAGTGATCTCCATCTCCAAGAACATTATCAAATTCATCTTGCAAACAAGCTCACAAGGCTCACTATAGGGAGAGAGTTACTTTTGTGTGCAGTACTGGGAGGTGTTTAAAGCTGTCCCCAAATGTCAAAAGTACTCAAATAACTCTTCACAAGAGAAAAACCATCGCTCCATGTGTTCAAATTTAGCTAGCATTGTGCAATCTCATGTGATTCTTGTATCTTTACTCTCAGTTCCACAGGGCAAGTATCTATCTATTAGACACAGGTCTTCAAATTGAAAACCTGGAGCTCAGAGTGGCTGAGTCTGTGTGTGGAAAATCTTGGAGTAATCTAGAACTTGTAATATGAGGTTCTAGCATCAATTAGAAACTAAGAACTTCTTTTTCTTCTCTAAACCTTATTTTCCTAGGATCTTTCTGGAAATTGTTTGCTTAAGGAGCTAAGTGCTTCTACTCACATAAAATACCCTTGGCACAGGCATTAGCTGGGAATCAGACGAGATCAGAGAGCTTTTCTTTCAAAGCTGGATGCTAGTCCTTTTCAGAACTTCCTGGAATACCGTCTCAGATCCTGAGAATGCGTTTGAAATCCTGGTAGCTGTAAAAGTCTATCATAGGTCTAATCCCCTTCTAGGAACTCAGGTGCTTCAATAATCTACATCTCTACTCCTCTTTCCTCTCCATGTCTCTTTCTCTCTCCTCCCCCCTTTTCCTTTTCTTTCTGTCTCTTTTCTCTCCTCTTCCTCTCCTTCTTTTCCTATTTCTTTTGTTCTCTCTTCCTTTCTTTCTTTCAGACTTGCTGGTGTCTTATGAGTTAAATGAGTCAAGGAACAATGATGTAGTGAATAAGAATGAATACAATGAATGAACCGATAAAATGGCTGGCTCTTTCTACACAGTGGACACCAAACCAAGCAGCCATAGAATCTCTTCCCCATTGAAGAGCCAGAGGAAGACGTCCAGAACCACATATTCTCAGGAACAAAGGGGGCGGGGGAAACTGTGGTAGGATAACGAGGGAATCTAAATGGACCAGGCATGGAAAGGTGAGAGACAGGACAAGGACATAATGGTGAAGAACCAGGCATGTTAGATTCTACTGTTCTATTAGGAATACCATGTCCTTTACCTGATTGTAATTTGCCTTCTCTCTATGGTTTTAATATAGGCATGCATGTACAAAAAACCACGAAGTATGATTTTTAAAAATTTATGTCAAGGAGTAGAAGACAAGCATTTAGACTTCTATGATACTGGTGACTATTCTGTGTGTGTTGTTAGGGCCACAAGGTTCCCTTGAGGCAGAGGGTCAGGATGGATGAGCCTTGCTTAACTGCCCAGTGAATGGTCACTGACGAATGGGACTGATACCCTCTGACACCTGCTTCCTGAAGGATGAGTTGGGCTCAGTATCTCCATGTCTATGTTTCTCAATTCACTTTGTAACCACAGTATAATGTGATGCCCCTGGGACTTGTTGCCGTGATGACTTTGCATGTTTGGTCACGGAACGGATGGTAGCACTTGGTGCCACAGTCTCTTTCTTCACTGATGAGAGTTCCTGTCACAGTGAAGCAAGGAGCTAAGGACTTCAGCTTCTGTCAAGGTGAGGGAAATGTAGGAGACTCTCTGACAACTAGGAGAGAGGAAAAGTTCTCTAGGAGTTTTGCTTAAGCACAACTTTAAAGATAAGTAAAGTTGTAAGACACACCATATCGCTTTGGGGGAAACTTAGGAAGAGCATAATTCAAATGAGCAGAAGCAAATGTCATAAAGGGAAAGGGTGTTTGCTTTGGGGTAGCCTTGTTTCATTGGACACTATTTAAATGCACTCCAATCTGTTAGTAATGCAGTGGGCACCACACCTTATGATTCTTTGTTTATAGGCATGCAGGGTCTGAAATACATTTTCCCATTAAGGCTCCCAGGTCAATGACACAGATAATTAACCAGCTAATTTAGTGCATTTAATTTTCCCTGAAGCTTGAGCAAAGGACTCCCGCCATCCAGCCCAGCCTCGAGATTCCTATTCCAAGCGGAGATCGGGACAGTGCTGCCTCTGTGATGGGCCACTGATGTGATCTGTGGCTGAGGTTTTGTCTAGCAGCATCATATGTCTGCTTAAATGATGATGAATGCTGCCTTTGTACCAGGCAGGAAAATGTCATTATGCTAGCTCATATCGCTGACCTCTCAGGGCTTCCCAGTAAGCATTGCTGAAGGGTCTAATGCTGATAATTCCTTACTGAGCTCCAAAGAGCTCAAAAAAGGTGAGCCCAATGAAAAGCAAAGAAAGAGCCCAAGGTGAAGCGAAGCTTAACACACCAAACTGAATAAAGAGCAGCTGGCTTCTCCCCCTCCTCTTGCTTTCTCTCTCACTGTTGTGGTTGGGAGTCTGGTTGTTATTTCTACCCTCTGCCAACTTTGTTCACTTGCTAATATCTGGCCCTGTACTTCACCTAGCAATAAAAACAATTTGCAATCTCTAAACCTAGGAATATTATTTCTGGTTCAACTTATTTCAGGATGCCACAACTTAAAATGAAAACCTGCAGATTGCTGATAGCTATGCCAATATTGTTCATGCTAACATTTTATTGGAGGTACCTATAGCTAAAGTGTGGGCCTTAGAATCCAACTGATAGAGGGAGAGAAAATCTTCAGGCTCAAATAAGTCCATTCTATAAAGAACCAGTTTACAGACTTTGATGCTTCATTTTTCAAAGGCTCCCTGCAAATTTTAAACTACATAACATGCAGTCATCTTGGGACAAATTCTGTGGCAGAAGAACATAGGCACCATTGTGCTCACTTGCTCCTTCCTTCCCTCCTTATCCCTCCCTCCCTCCTTCCCTCCCTCCTTCCCTTCCTCCTTCCCCCTTCCTTCCTTCCTTCCTTCCTTCCTTCCTTCCTTCCTTCCTTCCTTCCTTCTTTCCTTCCTTCCTTCCTTCCTTCTTTGTTTGCTTTCTTTTTTTTTTTGCTTCCCCTGAACATTTATTTCACTCTAAAGAAAGGGGAGTATTTGCCATATTATATTATTGCTCCAAATCACAAATAAACATTCAGCCTCCTCCAACATATATTTAAAGACAAACAATTTTTCTAATTTTTTTGCCCCAATTTTTCTATTTTTTGCCCTAATTCAGAGATAATTTAATTTTATTTCTTATTTCTATGCCACTGAGTCTCTTTTCCTATGTCTCTGAGTACAGTCACGCTTTGCTTTAAGAAGGGCTGCACTGTGAAAAGCTCATTACCAGGTGACTTGATTTTGCTGACATCAGCTCAGCACACAAAACTAGATGTAGCAGATTTGCACACACGTGGCCTTGGTTCACACTTCATGCAGTCATGCATCATTATGCAATGCGTGGTATGATTTTACTCTCTTGTCCTCTCTCTTTTGACAACATGACTGCATGTATTTTCATGCACATACATGCACATATGTGTTCCCATTGTTAAATTCAATGAATTCACTGAGCTGTTTTTTTTTAAATTATGGATATTGATCTTTCATGCAGTAAATTATAAAAATTATTGATTCTTCTACTCAGTGTTTGGAGTCTTGATATTAACACTGCCCTAGCACTACAATTCCTAGAAAATTACTAATCATAAGTGAAATTTTAAAAACGATTGTTCAAGAAAATAAAATGAAAATGTCAATAAAATGTTATTATAACAAGCTTATTTAAATCATTATGAGCCATTAAAAGTCAATATATCAGAGACATATTCAGTAGGAGTCTATTGTCTTTATTTAAGTGGCCCTTGATGTTTAGTAAGAAGAAAAATAAACATATGTTATGTTTCATAGATTTTATAATTCAAGATTTAATGTAATTGCAATTTAAGGGAAGTGTAAACAAACTGTTTAAGTAGAAAATATGACATTGCTTTCCTGATTAAAATAAATTCCCCCAAATCTCAAATATAATAACTCTACCTGAATGTTGTATCTAACAGTGCATGCCCACAGCTATGGCACTTAGAAGGATTATGAAATTTAAGCAGGCTTTTTTGACATAGCAACTTTTGTCCAGCTTGACCTACATACATAGATTCCATATCTGAAAATAGAAAGTAGTAACTCTACTCTAAATATTTGATTTTGAGATGTTAGGTAAGGACAGTTCTTTTAGGCAGAGATATTGGCTTGTTATGCCCCCAATAATAAAATGATAATAATTGAAAATGTCTGACTAACAAATTCTGCATGCCAGTGGTAAGAGACACTTATCATCAATTAGTGGTCAGTGCAGAGACTTTGTGTAAACACTTAAATTCAGACAGAACTTTTGAAATGTCTGTATGTTTGATTATTGAATGGCTGAAAAGTGTCATCTTTTCCCTCAAGAACATAAATGGAGATTAAGAGAAATGATATCAGTAGGTTGGGGGAGTCTCCATCTTTTCAGGTACACAGACACGTAAGAAAACTATGCTTGATGGCGTGTGGCATTGATTCTTGCAGTGAGTGTAGACAAATTATGTATGTATGAAATTGCTGTGAGAAAAACACTCTTTCTTCTTGGGAGATGTGTATTTAACAAAAACCAACAAAGCCACAGAGATGGGGAGCTGGATGGTGAATTTAGGTTTTATTGAGGAAGACGATAATTTGGATTTTGAACTTCAGGACAGTGAAAACAGATATGGACCAAGCACTCTGAATCAAGTTCTATGACAGTAATGTTCATACTTTCAAGTTTTATTTTTCTTTCAGTATTAGGGAGCCCAGTATCTTGACTATGCTAGTTGGCAACATGCTCTGCCACTGAGAGACATCCCCAGTACAATGGTGCTGCCTCTTAATGGTCGGGTCTCCTCCTGTTGATTACTTCAAGCTAGACTACTGGTTCAATTTCTCTCTAATATATTGAATAAATAAAGAATACAAATTAATCTCTGTTTCTTCTCTCCCCCAATATGTGTTGTATGTACTTGTTAGTGTCAGTGTGTGTTTACAGGTGTGTGCAAGTGCATATGGAGGCTGAAAATGACACTGAATATCTTCCCTTGATTCTTCTCCACCTTTAGTTTTTGAGACAGAGGCTCTCCTTGAACCTGGATTTCATTGATTTAGCTAGAGTGGCTGACCAATGAACTCCAGGCACTCATCTTTCTCTATGCTCACCCCAGAACTGGGGTTAGAGGCATGTGTCATGGAATCTGGCTTCTTTCTTTCTTTCTTCTTTTTTAGCTTTTAAAATCATCTTTTATTTGTTTAATATATACATTACAGGAAACAAAGTACAAGAATCCAAGAACTAAGTCACCCAGCCACAAGCAGCTCAGCTCCATGTGTCCTCCTAGATCCCACCTTTAGGTAACTGAGATCACCTAGTATGTACTATGTTTAGGTAACTGAGATCACCTAGTATGTACTATGTTTAGGTAACTGAGATCACCTAGTATGTACTATGTTTAGGTAACTGAGATTACCTAGTATGTACTATGTTTAGGTAACTGAGATTACCTAGTATGTACTATGTTTAGGTAACTGACTGAGATTACCTAGTATGTACTATGTTTTCCCCCAAATTGTGAATATTGACCAATTAAAAACCCTTTGAATGAGTCATGGAGATACACACTCAGGTCCTCCCTTTTGTGTAGCAGGCTATTTTATTAACTGACCCAAATTCATCTCTCCAGTCCATATTTATGTTCTTATACCTCATCAGTTAAGTGACTATTTTTAAATACTCTTCTATTTACTGTTAAAAAACTTACCTCAGAATGTGCATATATTCAAACAGAATTTTATTTATATTTACTGTTATTAGAAGCAATAAAACATGCCTCAACAAGCAGTAATTTAAATACATTAATGCATTTGACTTATTGAGCATCTTGTTAACAATGAGCCTTCATCTTTAAATAGACATTAAAATACAAATTAAACATTCCTGTTATGTGCAGGGTGGTCCATTTCCTAGACATCATGAATTCTGGTCTTGAATTATTTACAACAACCTCTGGAGGGGGCTGTGATCTTTGCACAGTCCCATAAATATATTTTCATTTTAATTCATAAAATCTAGGGTATGTGGCTACATCTGCAGTGTAGATATCATGAAGATTTCATAGTTTCAAGAGTCAAATGCTCATCTCGTGAATTCTCCAGAGAAACTTGGGATTTTCTTTATGGAATAGACAAATGATATTCTAGTTTATTTGTCTAACAATGAAAGCTATAATCTTTTGACCAACATATTGTTATTTTTTTGTCTTGTCTTTTAGAAAGGACTCTAATCATGAAAGAGGCAAGAGAAGGCAAGAAGGCAGCATTCCACTCCCTCTAAATTGACAGGACTGGAAACAAGGCTAGAGATGATCATATGAGGTCAAATATTCATTATTTTGTGTGAATCACTTTTTTAGTTTATATGTATGTTCATATGTATATTACTATATGTGCATGGGTGTGTGTTTGATATGTGGGAGCCAGAGGATAACCTCTGGTATCATCTTCAAGAACACTGTCCATGTCCTTTGAGACAGAGTCTCTCATAGGCCTGGAGCTCACTAAGTAGACTAGACTGGGTGGGCAGCAAACCCAGGAATGCTTCTGCCTCCCCTCTTCCCAGTACTGGAATCACAACCATGCACTGTCACATAGGTTTTAGTAATCAAATTCAAGTCCTTGTGTTTGCAAGGCAAGAGCTTTACTTACTCAGCCATCTTCCAAACTCGTGAGTCACTTTTTGTTGCAGATGATAATGAATAATCAGACACAAAAGTGGATAAACAGAACAAAAGTGGGGATAGACACCCCACTTCTGTTCCACACATAATATAAAATTTTCTTTTGAAAATTAGAATCCATGAAATTTTCAAAAGCACAATTCATTATTGCCAAAGTCAAAGGGAAATAAATTTCTGTGGTATGGACTTCAAATTTTAATTCACATTATGACTTAAGATATAAATTCACAAAGAGACAAAACACAAATGTTTAAGTGAGTACTTACCTTTGTCATATAAGAGGCACTCAGAGAATCATTTGTTCTACAACATCTTTCATTTAAAAATAACATATAGATGTTGCAATGCACAGCATTGATTTAGAAACTCACTAAGGAGGCCATATCGATGGGAAAGCACAGTCCTCAGGTACATTATGCAATATTTATGAACAACTGTGATGCAAATAAAAAAAGGATAGTATTAACTTTTGAAGAGTGGGATTAGAATTCTCTTAAATCAGGGATTAGAATTAGAATAATTCCAAGACTTGATCTCATACTTTAATGTATATTATGGTGGCTTATTATTATTGCTTTTGCTGGCACTTTCTCCCCTGGGTGCTATCAGTAAACTACTTAGTCTGAATTCTTTTTCCTCTCTAGACAGATCTTGAAGTATAGTGAGCACCATGACCTGCACTGCCATAGTGCTTGGTCACATTAGTAGAATCAATGTTATTTGGATGCATCAGGGATTCACATGTCTCTGGTGACATCTTAGCTCACAGAAAGGATACTATAACATGAGGGATAGATTAGCAATGCTTGTCAAGGACAGGAAACCTCCAGGGATTAAGTCACAGGTCAGATTCTCTGCCAGGATGTGGGCAACTCAGGCAAATGGAACACATATCCCGCTGCATATGCTGGAATGCTCTCTTAACTGCCTCCACAGGATGGCTTGAGGCTTGAATACCAGTAGATTAGGTAAAGCTTCACCATTGTCAATTCCGTGGCCAAACAGGTCACAAGTTGTTCTTATGAACACATACTTTTCCAGCAAGGATATTTGTTGCTGTCAAATATCTGTTTGATTTGTGAATATGCTTTAACTTTAAAAAGTCAAGGACAGGAGAACCATACAATAGAACACTATATCACCAGAAACACTCAATTGTTTAGATTCTCACTCAATATTTAAAACTTTTCCATTAGCACAAATTTGAAATGTGACATATTTCACAAACACTCCAAATTAATATCCACAGAAGCATAATGAACTGATTTTTCCAAAAGCCACACAAGATCTGAGTTGTCCATCACTTCATCTTGTTTCTTTACTATTTGGGGTAACAACTGAAGCTTTTTATTTATAGCCATACAGGCAGATGGACCTGGAGGGTTGGTTTGAGGACTGGATATGATACATTCATTACTTCATTATGGCAAAGTTCTATTAAATAGAATATGGACCCTCAGCCAAAGAAACAACAAACAAACGAAATGCAGGCATACATATGCGCACGCACACACAGGCACAAAACCGAGGAAGGAACCATCTGGATGGAATTACAAAATGGCTGGCACATGTCATAGGACTTCCGATGGAATTCTATTTGGCCTTTTAAGGAGTTATAATTTTACACTGTTAGATACCTGACTTTGGTTGTGTTGAAAGGTATATCTGAATTGGAATTATGTTCTTTTGCTTTCCAAGAACATTCATAGCTCTACCTACCAGACTTTAGCTGGCCCTTTTGAAAACAGCTTTCCTCATAGGACTCTGCATGCTCCCTTTCCACCTAGCGTAATTGAATGTAGGGCAGGGATAGTTATTTTTAAACAAAAGGACAGGAGGAGGGGGCATTGGAAAATCTGATTTATAAATGTATTCCCAAACCAAGATTACAGAAAGATTTCCCACCAGCTCCACACTCCAATATTTCTCTGAGAAGGAGATATTGTTAGCACAGTGTGAGCTTCTTAAGCCTGCTGGATTCTGTCAAGAGCACGAGGAATATGCAGGGATTTCTAGACACCACTGAAACATCTTTGAAATCCTGAAACAATTATTTTGAGAAGTGATGTTTGTTATTTTTGCAGGTCTTTATATCAACCTTAACAAAGGGATTTGGGTTTTACAGATGCCAGTATCTAAGATGGAATAGGGATGGAAGGGATTTACAGACTCCAGGGACCTCAATTTGCACCCATGGTAACTATATCTAAGCTGTGTCTCACCACTTGAGTGGTGTCAAGGATGCTTTCACCAGCTGGGTTTAATTAATGATAAGTCAACAGACAGACAGGTGACAACCATTATATTCTTCCACCTTATCACTAGGGCCAGAATTAGTGACAAAATTTTTAATTAAATTTTAACTTTCTCTTGATTAATTAACTTTATATAAGAATGAAATTCACATGTGCACACACACTTGCATCTGTGCATTTTTTATTAATTTTTTTCTATTCCTTGTTCTACATGACAGTATTTGAAAAGGGGAAGGATAGTATTTAATACAAATTAATCCAGTGTGAATTTAACATTTTCAGTTGTCTTTCTTAGATCAGAAATTCCTAGAAGGATGAATCACATGAATCCCGGTGAGTGTATGCAGCATGTTGGTCAACAAGAACTTTACTTAATATTCTGTTTGTCTTCCTTCTTGAGTATATCTCTCTAATGCCCTTTCCACTCTTTCCTCTCAGAGCTCTAGACATATGACACATTGGCCAAAGACAAACAGATAAACAAAAAGAACTGATCCTTACAGGGAATCGATGGGGCTGTTTTAGACAGTCCCATCATTGAGTGAAAGAGACCATTACTCCTCATTCTTCTTATTTATCCTAGGCTGATACCATAGTTCTCTTTTTTTCTCCAATAATCACCACCAACCTCAATTTAGAACCATTGGAGTCAGGTCATTATTCAATATTTTAAAGATAATCAGTCTATTCACAAAATTGTTACTTCAAGTAATGATTTTAATTCTTATCATCTATTGACAATTATAGTTGATATTTTTATTAATTTCCTTCCAGTCATTTCCCCCCTCCCATATATATCTCAGGCTTCAAAGTAAGCTGGACTCATATTACAAATATTACCAGGTAGCCTTTTCACATCTACATTTAAATTTTTATCCCATGCCCTTAACTGTTTTTCTGAGCCATTTGTCTACGATGGCTATTACACATCCCATATGTGAACATGTACTATGTAACTTTTCCTTTTGCATTGGGATTTTAGATTTTAAAAATGATTTGCCATTATAAACAAATAATTATACTCTTTGCACATTGCTATTAAACTGTTGACTGGATTCTGTCACTCCGGTGTCCTTGAATCTGATGTCCTTGAGTTTGATGGCTGGCATGAAAAAGCTGTGATGCAGATCATCACTCAGGAGCTCTTTGCCCCTCTTAGCCTCTCCTCAAGATGTGACTTGTCACTGTGCCAGGACAAGCTATCTGTCTTCCAGAGCAAGGCCAGTACATTTAGCTGATTTTATAACCAGCACAAACTTCCCCTGGATCCAAAATCAAGAGCCTTCTGTAATGACAGAACATACCTATGCACAGACTGACTAGCTGTGTATCTGACATTTCCCTTGCCCGGCTTCTAGGTATTTCAAGGTGAACACACCTGTCTTCCAAACTTTTCATGCTGCCTCGAATCCTCCACAAAACAAACAGAACTATCTCCTGTCTGTCTCCCTTCTTGCCAGCTGTGCCCCAAGTTATAATGATTGGTCAAACCAGCAAATGAAGCACTGTCCTGTCTTAATCTCATGAACTCAGCAAGTCCTTCTGTTTGCCTTACATAATCTACGTCCACTCTAAACCTTTCTCACCACCTCTGTCTCCATCCTGTAAGAGCTGCTATCAGCACACCTTGTGTCTTTTTTCCTGTTCTCCCCTCATGCCCACCACTGACCTCTTCTACAGAGAATGTGTGTGAGTGTGTGTGTGTGTGTGTACGTGTTGTATACTTGTATACACAAGTGTGTGCTATACTCACCCATGTAGGACTGTGTGGAGGTCAGGGGTTGCTGTTGGAATGTCTCCTCTATCACTCTCCAACTTGCTTTTTTTGAGACAGTGTCTCCCAGTGAATCTGTAGTTTACTGCTCTGGCTATACTGGCTGGTTCCGAGCCTGTCTCCACTGCCCAAATCTGGGATTACAAGTGCATGATGCTTCATCAGACTTTTTTCACATCAGTGTTGGGTATTGGAGCTTAGGTATTCACACTGTGCAGCAATCACACTGTTCAGTGAGCCACCTCTCCTGCACGGAGAATTCTCTCTCCTGTCAACAATATGGTACTGATTTTTGCCCTAAGCATTTTAATAAAATACAAAGCAAACACCTCCCCATGGCTTACCAGGAGTCACCCAATTTATCTCCTATCATAGGCCTTATTAAAGTTTTGTGACTATGCCGTTCTCAGAGTGTTCATCTAGTTCTTCATCCCTCTCTTCTCTGTCTCCTTTTGTGATACTTATTGTAAATCTGAATCCTTCTTATAGTCAGGGTTAAGCACCTTCTAGACCAGACCATGGTCACTATCAGTATTGTCTCTTTCTTTCTTTCTTTCTTTCTTTCTTTCTTTCTTTCTTTCTTTCTCCCATCCAAGTACTAACCAGGCCCGACCCTGCTTAGCTTCCGAGATCAGACGAGATCGGGCGCGTTCAGGGTGGTATGGCCGTAGACTTACTTTCTTTCTTTCTTTCTTTCTTTCTTTCTTTCTTTCTTTCTTTCTTCCTTCCTTCCTTCCTTCCTTCCTTCCTTCCTTCCTCCCTCCCTCCCTCCCTCCCTCCCTCCCTCCCTCCCTCCCTCTCTCTCTCTCTCTCTTTCTTTCTTTCTTTCTTTCTTTCTTTCTTTCTTTCTTTCTTTCTTTCCACTTACTCCAATTTCCAAACACAGTCATATGTCACTTAATCATGGGGATAACTTCTGAGAAGAACATTGTCAGGTGGTTTTGTTGTATGAAATCACACTGTATACTACCACAAGCCTAGATGGTTTAGAAGACCAATAACATAACCTGACCTCTTGACATAATCATGAGGCTATAAACAACAACAATAACAACAACTGTACACACACACCTGCTGCCAAAGCAATGTGGCATAGTGTCTTGCTGTTAACCAATCGTTCTTTATTTTTACCTTTTTACAAAATGACTACATGTAAAAATGATAATAGAAAATATGAATCAGAACACAGTTGCATATGTTCATTATCAAGTGTTATGCTTGCATATAGCTGTGCATGCTACATCGCAGTAGGACTCTCAATGGCCTGTTTTGTACTATGGTGCCTCCGTAGCTAGAATGTCACCAGGTAATGTAGTTGTTCAGTCTCCTTCATAATACCATGGGATCGCCATTGTATGTGCTGCCATTGGTTAAAATGCTATTTGGCACACACCTACACATTTATTACTTATTTTTGGCCTTCTCACAAGATTCAAGTTACATCTCAATCGCAATCCCCTCCCTATCCCCCCTCCACTCCCACCCTCCCACCCTCTTCCGCCTCAACCCACCCATCCTCTTCCCTTTTTTTTTTTTAACTTTAAGGTATATCTTTTTCCCCCCAACAGCTCCCCCTTTCAGTCTAACAAATGGCTCTTTCTCTTATAACAATAAATACAATACAATACAACAGAAATAATTAGGCCACAGTTATGAGAGTTACATGTCTTAGCATACAATCCCAATGTCCAGTCTATATGTATTTGGCACCTGACTGAGTAAATCCCATCCCTAAAACAAACAAACAAAAAAAAAACCTCAACAGCCATTTAATAAATTGATCAGTATTTTCTAAGCAGTTATTATGAGGTATCCAGAGCCTAAGTAAATGCTGCACTCCAATGATCCCAGATATCACTTCGAAAGTAACATAATTATTGACAGAATTTATGCTTTATTCTCTGACACACACTGTCACCAGAAAGAAAGGCCATGCTTTGGGAGCTACTAGAAACAGGAACATTAGTGACATAGTAGCTTCCCATCTTTTGGTGCATTCTAGATTTAAGCTATTAACTTAATAATTACAAAATGCAATGACTTCCTTTTTGAAATTATTATGGATATCAACTTTAAATCCAATATGATCTGATTATCTAATTCTGAGGGCTGAGAGATTAGTAACAGGTTTTTTAAAAAATCAAAAAAATGACTTTACAGTGATTGTTGGTATCTGCTCAGTTTTAAGCAGAGAAAGGTCAGAGGATAATGAGATTTTTTTTTCTGCACAATATGCTCTGGAACTTAATTTTCAGATTTGGCCTCTTCAGCAGCCTAAGTATAGAACTTTAAACTCATGGAGATGGTTAGATAGTAGAATGTTAAAGTCAGGTGCCAAATACATATGGACTGGACATTGGGAATGTATGCTAAGCCATATAACTCTTATAATCGTGGCCTATTTATTTCTGTTGTTTTGTATGGTATTTATAGTTATAAGAAAAAGAACCATTATTTGGACTGAAAGGGAGAGCTGTTGGGGGGAAAAATAAATACCTTAAACTAAAAAAAAAAAAAAAGAAGGGAAGAGGATGGGGGGGTTGAAGGGGAGGAGGGTGGAAGGGTGGGACTGGAGGGGGGAGTAGGGAGGGGATTGTGATTGAGATGTAACTTGAAGAAATAAAAAATAAATTATTAAAAAAAATCATTCACTTAGATCTCTAAAAATGTTTGAAATAGAACTCTATATGAGATAACCAATCAGTCCAGAACTGGGTTTCCTGGCTTCTTTCCTTCCTCCCTCCCTTCCTTCCTTCCTTCCTTCTTTGCTTCCTTCTTTCCTCCCTCATTTCATTCCTCCTTTACTCCATCCCTCCCTCTGTTCTTTCTTTCTTTCTTTTTTATTTGTATTTATTTATTTATTTTGGCTGAGCTTATCTAACACATTTTTGTAAAAGGGCTTAGTCAAATTCTTATGTTCTGCATAGGTGAACAGAGCAATTATGACATATCTTGATAAAAGCACCCATCATCAAGTGTTAAACATCTGATCTGTGAAGTCTGTGCCTTCACTGTCCACATTGTTGGCTTTCCTGGTTTTCTGCAGATTTTTCTTGTTGCCTTCACAGAGCACGGGTGATTCCATTTTCATAATAACAAATCTTACTGCAAAATGTGAATAATTATACCTAACATCTCCAGGGACTGGGAATTACATGCATTTGGACAATTTAGGATGCAGTGAAAGGCAGGCAGGTCAGGCAGCTAGCTGATCTGCATTATATGAATGGCTAAGACTTAGGCAACTCCAAGATTCATGCCCTGAACTCGCCATCTAATTAAAATGAGAAATTGGCACAAGATGCAGAGAGAAGCTAAGCAGATTGCGATATTAACAAGCAAGCAAAAAAGAAAAAAAAAAGAAAAGAAAAGAAATTATAAAATAGGGACTTTTTTCTTTTTAAGGGAATTCATTTTTATCCCTATGTCATCCAAACCAAATAACAGGCAGGAAATAATATCAACAGGATGCAGGTGACATTGAAAAGCGCTCTACTGTCACAGAGAGAGCAAACAGATGGGAAGACCCGATAATCATTAACATTCAACAACAGAAATACTGAAAAGTGACCACAGGCTACAAATACGACGCACCCCAGGATACCTGGGTCAAGGTTAAGAACTGGGAGAAAGGATGATAGACAAGTCTGTTTTGAAGATGAAGAGAGAGTCATCCTCCATTAGCAAACAGAGGCAGAAAACCCTTCATAAGTAGTGAAGCAGAACGGAAGAGAGGTGGTTTTGCTGGGGTGGATATACCCACTGGAGGGAAATGGACTTGGCTTTCAGGCCATACAAACTTTTGTCCAGTCAGCCAGTTGGGAGGAGGTTAAACAACCCCACCCCCCACCCCAGGACTCACGCTGCTTTGCTGGCAAAGATCTGCCAAGTTCTCTACTTCAAAGGGAGCCCGGCAGGAGAGCGGAAAAAGAGAAGAATTTGGATGAACATGTGAAAATGTTTACATGGACTTTGGAGAAAAGACGGAACTAATTCACGTGGGCTACCAAATTGCCTTGCAAACGGTAAAAAGAGATGAGAAAAAAAAAAGAGTGAAAGGAAAATAATTTGGGAAGAAATTGAGGAGATGAAGTCGCCGCTCTGACCAGGAAGCAAGTGTTACTATACTGCCGGAACTCTAACCGCCAATTGCAACATTTCTTCTTGTTTGCTGAGCCATGACAAACGAGGAAAACCATATGGAGGTCATATCCACAAAATGGACTTCTTTGCCAATGTACCTTCACCTTGTCGTAGTTTTTCCCCTCCCTGTGCCGTTATACAGTGTCTTCAAGGGATCTTAGAGCCAGCACAGTGTCTACCATAGAAGAGGCTTTGCCCACAGGAATAAACGGATATACGGGGCAAGTCAGTTTCCTAAGTCATGATGCTTTCTTTGGTTTGGTCCTGTAAGCCTGGCTATACATGTTCTGTTTTGAGAACTCTATACTTAAACCCCATTCAACAGGAAAGGCTGCGAAAATGGAACCAGGAATACTAATTGCCTTCCAATTTAAGCGAAGGGAGGATTTAGATGGTTAATGATCCGTGTTCCTCACAGGCAGCATGTCTTTGATTTACAGATCTTCATCTTGTACTCAGAGTCTGAGGGAAGAACCAAATTAGGGACCAAGATTGACTAATTAAATGTCAGACTGGAAAGGGCCCAATTCCAAGTACATGCTTAATAAATGCTTGCTAAATGTAAAAGAGATGAATCATATTTACCAAGGTAGTCAGTGTATATAAATGTATATATATTCATTAAAGACAAAATTCAAGACCAAAAAGCAATATATTCAAGTAACATATGGAATTGACATAGAGGGCAGGACATACTTGGCTGTCTGAGATGAGGAGGTGAGCTATCCACAGTGTCTCTATGGGCACAGAAACAATCATTAGTACCATCATTTCTTTACTTGGGAACAACTGGGTGTCACAGGAAATTATTTATAAACAGACACTTCAAACACTTTGAAAATGCACTAATACATGTAAGTACTAAATTACATGCACCATTACTGTTAATTTATGACCCAAAGATTTCTTCTTGCTTTTTGCAAAATGTGAATAATTATACCTAACATCTCCAGGGACTGGGAATTACATGCATTTGGACAATTTAGGATGCAGGAAAAAAAATCACAGTAATGTATTTTAAACTCAAAGAGAGGGGAAAATATCCCTGTGGAGGAAACCGTGACTTCTAACACTATTCTAAGCTCGGAGGCGGTGGGCTGAATGGTAACATTTGCATTTAAATATTTCTTGTGTTTTAGTTATTTATTTGGGAGGGGTTGTGTGACTAGATTTGTATGTTTGTGTTTGTATGCACATATGTGTGCATGCATGTGAGATCCAGAGACTAATACTGGATATCTTCCTTAGCTGTTTTCCACTCACTACCTTCTGAGATAGGGTCTCTCACTGAGCCTGGAGTTTGCCAGTTTGGGTAGACTTTTCGGGCAGCAAGCCCCAGTCAGCCTCCTGCCTCTGTTTCCTCCAGTGAGGCCACAGTGGATATGCACTGCCACAAGCGGCTTTGCTTTGCACATGGTTGCTACCTATCCAAACTCAGGCCTCATGCTTCAGCAGCAAGCAGTTTACTGACTGAGCCATCTTCCTAGCTCCTCCCTTTGAAACGGTCTCATGTAGCCAAGGCTGTCTTCTACCTAGGTGTGCAACTGAGGCTGGCCTTGAATTCCTGACCCTCCTGCCTCCCAAGTACTGGGATTAGAGGCATGCACTGTCATTTTCAGCCATTTATGCATGTATGTAAATATATACATATATATATATATATATATATATATATGAGCTTGGGCTCTGAATATTTCTTAGAGAACCTTTGGGTCATTTTCATAGTTGAGATTTTTATAAAACAGTCTCATCTGAGTTGTTGAGGGAAAAAATCTAATTACAAAACAATTTGACATAAAACTGGGGTACAACAGAACTTAGTATAAAGACCAAAAAAGAATTATTAAAATTGTTCTTCTCTATATTTCACAAACTGTAAACAATTAAAGATGACCAAGCTTCCCGGGCTGGGGTGGGTTACTGGAATCATTATATTTACATCATTGAATTTTCTGTTTGCTCTGATTTCTCACTGACACTTTCTCCTCTAGTAGTGTCTTTAAGAGTTCACATAGCCTAGATGGTACCAACTGAAGGTAATAATCCTTTGTGTAAGAATTTTCAGTCATTTCCATAGCAACCACTTATGGATAAAGATGTAAAAAAGAGGCTTTTGACTTCATGTGCAAAGTAAACAAGAACTAAACATCACTAAGACAAAGATGCTACTTGCGTGTTAAATAAATGAGAAGAAAATAGCCAAAATGGAACAGCCGCATTCTTTAATAAAAAAAGTATTCATTACACTCTTAAGTTGCTTGTCAGTGAGGAAACCATCAAATGTGCATTTGGGCAGATGGTATCTTCTCACCAGGGGTGATAATAATATGACATGTAGTCATTTAGAGATTAGAGCCATTCTCGGATTTTCAAAGGGCAGTCCTTTATCTGGCTGTGTAGCATGAAACATTTTGTAGTAAAATTCTATGATTGTGTCACTAACTTTTCCTTTCTGTTTCTTATTAAGAAAAAAAAAAAAAAAAAGCTCCAGGATTCTCAATCTCCAGGGGAAGTTGCTTTGCTTTTAAAGACCACTTCTCATTTCACACACTAAATTGCAGTTGCCAACTGTGAGTGTTTAGCCAAATTAGAGTGACATTTCTGGGCAAAGACTAATACTACTATGGTAAAGTCTTGGACACACAGTAGCTTGTCAGAACTGTCATAAGTCCATGAATTAACGAATGCAGCAATATATACCAGGAAAACAAAGAGGAAATGAGAAATGCCAAATGCATCACTTTCAGATGTTTCTTCACAAGGTTGAGATTCTAAGTTCAGGTGTAAAAGCATGAACTCCGATCCTTCCTCCACATGCTGGGATCTACACTCCCCTTGCTGGTTAACAGAGATTACACATTCCTGTCATGCACATTTCCAGAGAGTTGCAAACTCCTGCCTGAGACAGTGCACACTGCCCTGATGGTGGAGAGGTGAGACTAGATGGACCACAGTAAGCAATGGAGTTATCCCCAGCAAGTTCAAGATTTATCTATCCTCAGAGCTAACCCAGGGTCACGCCTCAATTCAGCTGATTTATTCCAAGTTAATTAATGCATCTTGGTGAAGGTGTTGTGAGTAGATGGTAGAGAAGTGGCAGAGGCAGGTGGATCTTTGTGAGTTCGAGGCCAGCCTGGTCTACAAAGTGAGTCCAAGACAGCCAGAGCTGTTACACGAGAAACCCTGTCTCGAAAAACCAAAACAAAGAAAAAGAAAAAGAAATATTTATTGCTGGGCATGGTGGTGCACGCCTTTAATCCCTGCACTCGGGAGGCAGAGGCAGGCGGATCTCTGTGAGTTCAAGGCCAGCCTGGTCTACAAAGCAAGTCCAGGACTGCCATGTGAACACAGAAAGGGATAGGTAGGGCTCTAGAACATAAATCATCTAATGATTGGAAGAAAAGCTGTAGCAATAGCTTTCTAACTGTCTTGATTCTTAAATAGTTTGCATAGCCACAAAACTAAACAAAAATCAAATCCCATATATGAACCATGGGTGATGAGGATGGAAAGATGAAGGGGGAGGACCAAAGGAACTCCTAGTGGTAAAGATGAACTAAGAGATGCCGTAGGGTGGAAACACACAGAAAACGAGCTTGAGTCTCACGTTGAGAGCATAAATAAAGGAGCAGGAACAATGGGGACTGTTGGAAGTTAATGGTCATCACAGGAAGGACTGTCATTTTCTTCACTGGTGTGATCACCGATAAATTACCTGTGCTTCAATAAATAAACTCTCACCTGCCCACACTGGAGAAGAAACTTGAAGCAAACTGAGTGGTCACATACAAAAAGAGGACATGAAAGCCAGAGGGGGATTTACTGGGTAGAAGAAGAGATTTGGCAGGGGGGAGGATGAGAGAGCGGAATGGAGTAAAATGAGTAAAATTCATTACACAAATACATAAAATAGTCAAAGCAATTTTAAAAAGTGGGCAGGGGAAGGATTCCTGTGTGTGTGTGTGTGTGTGTGTGTGTGT